>CAUYUJ010015882.1:125000-132500 GCA_963575745.1 Prorocentrum cordatum | reverse complement strand
ACGAGGAGGAGTAGCCATTTTGGCTCAAGGCTCAAGGGCTCAAGAGGTTAAGGTTCAAGATTCCACCGGCCAGTAGCTCGGGTTTGGCCCGCGACCATCGGCCACGCGGTGCGGACAAGCCATGGCCCAGATCGGCAACATGAAGCCGGATGCGTTCTTCGCACAGATGAACGCGCACATCGATGCGAAGCTGATCCTGGTGCAAACGACCCTGACGGCCCTCCAGGCGACGGTAGACACGCACTCTCCCAGAAGTTCGAGGAGCTCGAAGCGAAGTGCGAGGAGGCCCTGTCGTTGGCTAAATCCCCGGGTCCGGTGGGGGCGAAAGCGAAGGCACCTGCGGGGGGGCCATCGACGGTAGCATCGTCGGCCGCTGACTCCGCGGGGGTGTTTGTTCCGGCGAACGTCCTCTTAAAGAACTTCGCGGAGTGGGAGGTGCGCAAACAGATGGGCATCGACCGCGTGGAGGCAGAACGGCTCCTCGCTTTCATTGCGGCCTCCGTCCCCGACCACACGAAAACAAACATGAACACCAGCAAGATGAAGTTGGTTGGTGGCGGCAAATCGGATACCATCTTACTTCCAGCGACCCCAGGGTACGCAGATGAAGTCCAGGGAGACATCAAGGTGGCCTTGGAAAGCACGGGGTACCTCTGTAATGGGCGGCAGGTGTGGGTACAGGTGGAGCGGGCGCCTTGGGTCCAGAACCGCTATTCCGCATTTGGGCGCACACGGGCTTTCTTGCAGCGCATCCTGGAGGAGGGAGAGGAGACGATGGGGGAGGACTCTCGTATCCGTTGCACATGGCAGCCAGACTTCGTGATCTTGGCTTACACTGGGGACGGCGAAGATTCCGCCTCCGAAGCCGGGTACATCGACGAGTACGGCGAGTGCCAGTTTAACGAGGATTGGGCGAAGAATGTGATTGGGAGTGCCGCGACAGAGCTGAAGGCGAAGCTCCGCGTGTTTCGCCCCAGGCGCCGATGAGTACAACTAGCACCAATAAAGCGGCTCACAGTTTCGACATAGAACACCCGCCGACGGGGGAAAGGTTCGGCGGGGCGATTGGCGAAGGCGCTGCAACATCTTGGTGTTGACGTCGCCCTTCCTCAAGTGGTTCCTCGCTATGGTGAGCTGTATGGGAAGGGGTTTTCGGGATTCGTGGTCTTTGGTAGCGAGGGCAGTGACTGCAGCTTCATGGTGGCTAGATACTTGTCGCCAGCTGTCAGGACGTATCGCTTTGGGGACTACTGGGGCGGCATTGTTATCCATGGCGTAATCTTCCTTACTTCTCAGATCCTTCATCATTTAGTTGACGGAGGGCGGGCGGAGACAGCGATCCAGGGCATGAGCGCTTTCATTGAAGAAACACGCGCGATGTACCCAGCGACAGAGTTTCACACGGTGGTCGGTTCGGACATGAATGTGCAGCTTCCTGCACATTTCGAGGAATTGACGGGCGGCGCGGCGTGGCGAGATCAACGGAGGTGCGATCAGAATAAGTGCGTGCCAGTCTTGTCTTTCATGCAGAGTTCTGGGCTCCGGGCGCTCAACACGTACACCGACGAGGCCGCGTTTACTTGGAAGCGAGGGTGAAAGAGCAGCACAACAACACACATTGATTACTTACTATGTTCTCCAGGCGTCGTTGGTCATGCGAGTGTCCGCGCACAGCCTGGCACCATCTTACATCAATCCGACCATGTGCCGATCGTGGCCACGCTCATCTTCCCCGAGGCGATTGCACAACAATATCATCGGGCACAGTCGCGATCTCTCACAGGGTGGGCCCCAGAAGATGCGTTAGCGGAGGAAGAGTTCAAGTGGCGAGTCTGTGATCAAGTGCGCCGTTGCTCCACTCTCCGCAATGCCGAGACCGCGCTCCACGACGTTGTCACCGCCACCGCGCGCACCTCGAGCCGCGCTCGACACCGGCAGGAGGTGACGTCGAACAACGCTCGACTCAAAGCGGCTCGCCGTGCGATCCCGACAGACACCGGCTCCAAGAGGCAGGAGATGGCCCGAGCCATTCGCAAATTTCGACGCGCGACCAGGGCGGTTGCCACGGCGCGCAAGCTTTGAAAGTCCAGGCCCGTTCGAGACCGATAGTTTCCAGCATGCCGCTATGCATCCACGCAGCCACGGGGGGGATCCGCGACCGGGGAGACATCCAGGCTGAGGCGGAAAGGTTCGGTATATATTCACGGATACCGCCGACGGTGAGCGCCGGCAGCAGGAACGTTCGCAACGTCTGTTCGCACGCGGCCAAAACGAGATCTTCGACGGGAGGCCGGGCCCTCTTAGCTTATTCCGAGTGTTGCAGGCTCGCGCGAACTTGACGTGCGATAGGGCTGCTGGGGGTGATGGGCAACCCCGAAAGCACGCCGACATGTGCCTTTCTTTTCATGATTACATTGGACATGCTTCCAGCACCGGCAACGCACTTATGACCGCGAGTGCCCGCGCGATTGGAAGCTGATCGATTTTGTCTGCATTCCGAAGACCGACGCTGGTGACATGTTCACTTTCGAGAAGAGTACGCGTTGGATTGCGAAGCAATGCGTGAGCCAGAAATGGTATGAACATACTCTACGAGAGCAATTGCGATCTTCCCTCCGCCCCGTTGGTGCGGCGACTTTCGGATTCAAGCCGGAAAGGTGGACCGCGGGCGTCATTGATGTTATCCGCCAGGTGTTTCACACTGCACGGGCGTTCCAAGGCAAGTCAGCGTTCCTCGCATCTCTCGACGTCAACACAGCTTTCGACGCAATCCTACATGGATTTTTAGAGGCAGCGCTGCGATGGCGAGGAGCGCACCCCACGCTTATTCATAATATCTTCCGGGGGCGGAGCGGACTCAGGGCGAAGGTGCACGCGGCAGGGTGCGAGGCGACGAGCGCCTTTACCAGGGGCGGCAAGCAGGGGGGCGCGAACACCCCGGGCCCTTTCAATGTATTGGTGGAGTATCTGCTACGTGACACAGTCGCCTCATGGTGTGAACGGGGCCTCGGTCGCTCACTGGTCGATGAGGTTCCGGTCTCTGGTGCGACGACACGTGGCTTCTTGCGGATTCCCGCTCGCAGTTGACCACCGTGATATTGGAAGTCACCGAGGCCGTGATGGCGGGCGGCTTCTCCTGGAAAGAGTCTTCGTTGCAGGCGATGGCGGGCGGCGACGCTGTGCAGATCGACGCCGACGGTATTTATTGTGCGGGGCTTCCGGGGATGATTCCGTTCACGGCAGTCAGCCAGATGGTAACCCTCGGCGAGATGATCGACGACAAGGGGAGCACGGCTACGAGCATAGACTACCGGCTGAGCAAGGCGGAGAGCAACTTCTGGGCGAACTCGCGCGCTCTATGCGCTCCAGCCGGCACGCAGGCTAAGCTGGGCGCTTGGCGGGGAGGGCCGAGAGTTTCGGCGATCCATGGTTCCGACAATTGGCACCTGACCGGCGACCTCCTCCAGAAGCTCTGGACGCGGGAACTCCGACGGCTGCGGAGAGCCCTCTGTCTACGCAGGCGTCCCGACGAGCAGTTCGCGAACTATATGCAACGGACCGCGGGTAAGATCAAGCACTTCATGGCCACATGTGGCCACGTCCCCATCCGCGTTGTTATGCTGCGAGGTCATTGAATCGCTTCGCTCATTCCGCCGGCCCGTGATATGGCATCGCTGGTTTTTGTCTGTGTGTTCGTTGCCCATGTTGCGCTCTTGGGGGCGGGTGTCGTTCGGACGCGTTGCGTGGGGAGTTTTGATGGTGAAGCAGTTCCCTGGGGGTCGTCTCTCGATGGGGCGAAATAGAGTCGTCGTCAAGATGCTTCTTTGGGGGGCCTCTTGGGGTCTGTTGAGAGGCCGTTCGGGGGCGCCTGGGAGACATGTTTGAAGCCTTCTGGGGCTTCTTTTGGGCCTCCTGGGAGTCTCCTGGGGCCTCTTGGCGACATCTTGGGGCCTCTTGGAGGCCTCTTGGGGCCTCTTTGGGACCTCCTGGGCGCCTTCTGGGACGGAGGGCTCCATTTTTGAGTTCTCGGTATCCCTCCTGAGTCCCTCTTGGGCCCGTCTTGGGGCCTCTTGGTCCGTCTTGGGCGGCACTTGGGCCGTCTTGAGGGCTCTCTTGGGTCGTTTCGGCGCCGTCTTGGGAGCTTCGTGGGCCGTCTTGGAGCGGTCTTGGGGGCCTCTTGGGCCGTCTTGGAGCGTCCGGAAGCCGAAAAAGCCAGAACACAAAAACATCGAAAAAACAAATGAAAATCAACGATTTTGGCCTCTTGGGGCTCTCTTCGGAGGCCTCTTGGAAGGCTCTTGGGGCGTCTTGGAGGCCTCTTGGGCTGTCTTGGGGGCCTTTTGGGCCGTCTTGGGGTCATCTTCGGCGTCTTCGAGCGCTCTTTGGGCGTCTCGGGGGCCTCTTGGGCAGTCTTGGGGGCCTCTTGGGGCACTCTGAGCGCGCTCTGGGGAGCCTGAGAGGCCGCACCCAGAAGGAAAACCATCTCTGAGTAGACTTGGTCGGGCGTTGGTCGGGGTACTTTTCGCCGGGGGACCCCCAGGGGCCGCCCCGCGCGCGCGAACTAGAAATACTGTTAATACTGTTAACCAGTTACCGGAGATCTTAGCACGCCCTGGCCCGTTGGGCAGGCGAATTTTCATGCAGCCTTCCGCGAGCAGGACTCGAATGCGGACGACGGGGCCCCCCTCCTCCAATCGGCGCGTCGCGTGCTTTCCTGACCAGGGGCCTCTGGGTGGTCATCCGGGATGGCGACCCAAAACGCAGACGCGCAGATGGCTCACTGCAGCGATCAGGCGGTCGTAGGGCTACTCGGGAAGATCCTATCGTTCATCACATAGGAGAGCATGGGCGTGCGCGGCGGAAAAGTATGACGATATCAGGTTGGCGCGAGTTGGCGACGTCGCTTGTTACCCGTACCTGCGAGAGGTGGCGTCTGACACGTGGATATTCACATCCTGTCCGTCACATATTTCTGGAGGTCGGAGACAATCTGAAGATGGGAAGGAGCGGCTGCAATTTCGCTGCCAAGAACCCGAGCCGACGAGCTCATGGACACAGTTGCGCGCAAGATTACATGGTCATCGCCTAGCAGGCATTTCGTGTACGTGACAGACCCCGCGCTGCTTCAACAGTTGGTTTGCGGTCATGCTCGCCTCCGGGATGGGCACTTCGAGCCGCTGCTATCCCGGGTGCTTGGACGTTTCGTGCTCCACATGGGTTCGGGATGGGCCCCGCCGCGGGTGTTTGACGACCCAGTGCAATGGTGGCCTCGGGAGTACAATAAGGTTGCCGACGGCCTCGCGGACTCGAGCGTGCCGCTCAAGAGCGCGAGCGTGGTGGTTCAGACCGACGGCGGCTTTCGAGACGGATATTGCGCAGCATCCGCGTGGATCATTTGCCAGTGGGGCATGCAAGCAGGAACGCGGACGTATGAACCACTCATGGCCGCAGGCACGCTCATAGACACGCCGTGTTTCAGTTTTGGGGGCGGAGGCCATTGCCCTAGATGAGGCTTCGCGGGAAGTCCATGCCCTCTTCACTTCTAGCAAGTGCACTCATAGATTAACAGCTGAAACATGTGTTTCCTGAGCTGCGCAACGGAACAGACGACTAGGAGGAGGAGGGAGAGGGATGAGGAGGAGGACGACGACGAGTAGGAGGAGGAGGAGGAGGAGGAGGAAAAGGAGGAGGGGGAGAAGGAGGAGGGGACCGAACAGGAGGAGGAGGAGGAGGCGGAGGCGGAGGCGGAGGCAGAGGAGGAGGAGGAGGAGGAGGAGGAGGAGGAGGAGGAAGGAGGAGGAGGAGGAGACGGAGGAGGGGAGACCCTGATTTCACGATCCCAGGAACACTTGGATCGTGATTCAAGTGTTTCGGGCGCGCCGCGCCCCGCGGCAAGCCCGAGAGGACAGCCCGAAAGCCTCATCCCCGAGACTACTCCCCGAGTCCCCTCCCCGAGTCTCGTCCCCGAGTCTCGTCCCCGAGTCCCCTCCCCGAGCCGCGTCCCCCGAGTCTCGTCCCCGAGTCTCGTCCCCGAGGCTCGTCCCCGAGTTTCCTCCCCGAGTCTCCTCCCCGAGTCTCGTCCCCGAGTCTCGTCCCCGAATCCCCTCCCCGAATCGCGTCCCCCGAGTCCCCTCTCCGGGTCTCGTCCCCGAGTTTCGTCCCCGAGTGTCCTCCCCGATTCTCCTCCCCGACTCTCCTCCCCGACTCTCCTCCCCGATTCTTCCTCTCGGAATCTCCTCCCCGAGCCCTGTTGACTATGTGTGTTGTACGTGCGTGCGCGCGTTCGCAAATACAATCACATGCGCTTGCGGAACATCGTATGGTAGTCGTATGGCAACCGTCTGGTAGTCGTGAGGCAATCGCATGGTAGGCGTATGTTTTCCTTTTTTCCTTGCTATGGTTTTCGTATGGTAGTCTCTTGGCGTTCGTATGGTAATCTTACGGTTTTCGCATGGTAATCGTAAGGTAATCGTATGGTTTTCGCATGGTAATCGTCGGGCTTTCGTCGGTAATCGTATAATTGCATGGTAATCGTGTGCTAGTCGCATGGTAATCGTATGGTAATCCTATGGTAATCGCTGGGTAATCGTATGGTCGCCGTATGGTAATCGCATGGTTTTCGCATGGAAATCGTGTGTCGTCGCATGGTAATCGTATGGCAATCGTGTGGTTTTCGTGTGGATTTCGTATGGTAGTCGTACGGTAACCATATGGCAATCGTATGGCAGTCGCATGGCAATCGTATGGTAATCGTACGTTAATCGGATGGTAGTCGTATGGAAAGCGCATGGTAATCGTACGCTAATCGTATGACAATCGTATGGCAATCGCATGGCAGTCGTATGGTAGTCGTATGGTAATCGTATGGTAGTCGCATGGTACTCATATAGTAGTCTTATGGTTGTCGTAAGGTGGTCGTATGGTAATCGTACGATAATCGTACGGCAATCGTACGGTAGTAGTATGGTAATCGTATGGTAATCGTATGGTAGTCGTAAGGCAGTCGTATGGCAATCGTATGGTACTCGTACGGTAACCGTATTGTAGCCGTATGGTAGTCGTATGTGTTTTCTCGCATGGTTTTCGTATGGTAACCCGATGGTGTTCGCGTGGTAACCTTATGGCTTCCGGATGGTAGTCGTACGGCAGTCGTATGGTGCTTGTACGGCAAACGTATGGTAGCCGCATGGTATTCGGATGGCGCTCGCATGGTAGTCGTATGGTAATCGTATGGTAATCGCATGGTAATCGTATGGTAATCGTATGGTAATCCTATGGTAGTATGGTAATCGTATGGTAATCGTGCGGTTAATCGCACGGCCATCACATAGTAACCGCATGGGACTCGTACGGTAAGTGTACTGTAGTCGTACGGTAATCGTTTGGTAATCGCATCGTAGTCGTATGGTGATCGTACGGTAGTCGCAAGGCAATCATATGGCAGTCGTACGGCAGTCGTATGATCGTTTGGTACTCGTATGGTAGTCGTATGGTAAACGT
>CAUYUJ010015882.1:37500-120000 GCA_963575745.1 Prorocentrum cordatum | reverse complement strand
GAGGGCGTGGAGCTTGTGGCACACCTGGAATCTGCTGCCGTGGGCGACGCCGATGCCTCGGTCGCGTGAGATTGACGCATGGTTGCCTGTCGCTCCCCTGATCAGGTGCTTGTGCCTGCTAGTGCACGATGTGGGCGCCGACTCGGCACTTTCAAGGAGACTTGCCGAGTGCCGCGTGGAGCCCAGAAAGCCGGCGTCGCGGGCCCACGTTCGACACTCCAGCCGGAGGGGGGGGCAAGTGGATGAGGGAGGCGGGCCAGGGGACAGGAGGAGGAGGAGGAGGAGGAGGAGGAGGAATACTGGGACGATGAGGACGATGAGGGGAAGAGGAGGAGGAGGAGGAGGAGGAAAAGGAGGAGGAGGAGGAGGCGGAGGAGGAGGAGGAAAAAGAGGAGTAGGAGGAGGAGGAGGAGGAGGCGGCTGCGGTAGAGGAGCAGGAGGAGGCGGCGGACGAGGAAATGGAGGAGAGCAAGCGGAAGCGCATTCGTACTGTGTTCCGTGCGACAGCGAACGTGTCTTGCAAGAGTTTCAGGGTAGACATGAGTGGCAGATCCAATGGAATTCCAAATGTGAAGACTTGTGATCAGACCAGGGTATTCGTTCCGTCAGTTCTGTGTGTGGGGACAGCTCTTCGGTTGAAGTGGCCAGATGTGAGAGTGTTCGTCTTTGCGATTCTCATATTCTTCGGCCCGGGGTCACGCAATGCTTCAAATGTTCTGCGGGAGCGATGTGCAAGCCGCGCGCGCAAGCACCGCATACTGCGCGCGACGAAACCCGCTGGTCGTTTTGGGTGGAGCAGAATGCCCGAAGCAATCTCCAGGCTGAGGAGGAGCCTGATCCCGCAAATTGCTGCATCTTCGGGTCTACCGAGCACTTCCAAAGGCAATGCCCCATCACCCCTCTCAATGGGGGCTCCAGACGGTACCCCCCCACTGCCAGGCGTCGTCGTGCCACGTTTTCTTTTGAAGTGTTCTATGTGTGTTGCGTGGATTCATGGTCCCTTTCTCTGGTGTCCCACGGCGTTCTCTGGGACGCGGAACACGGATCTGGTAAAGTGTGCATTTTGGTAGTGTTGTATTTTGGTAGAGCGTGTACGTAGATGGATATATAAGTGTACGCCCGTGATTCTATGTGCGCCCTTAGTATATGTGAGCACAAGTATGGGGGGAACCTTCTCCGAAGGGGAAGAAAAGTATTGCAGCAACGAACTCGCTGAAACACCTACGTAAGCCCTGAAGGGCTGGTGGGGTTTTGGGGGGAAACAAACATATGAACTGAGTGGTTTAGTTGGCGCTTCTGCGGCCCACCGAGGGTCTAGCGCTGCAGATGCGTGCGTTGTGAGGTAGCGTCCGCTTCTTAACGGAAGTGATCGGAAGTGTGGGGGGGGGTCGATCGTCGAAGTGGTTGCGAAGAGGAAGGGGGTGAGGACCACGAGGACGGAAAGGACAGGAGTAATGGGAATAGGGGAGAGGGAGGAGGGAGAAGGGAGAAAGAGACTGTAGGAGGGAGGAGGACGAGGAAGAAGAGCATGGGCAGGAGCAAGAGCAGGAGGAGGAGCAGGAGCAGGAGCAGGAGCAGGAGGAGCAGGAGGAGCAGGAGGAGGAGGAGGGAGAAGGAGGAGGAGGAAGGAGGAGGAGGAGGAGGAGGAGGATGACGAGAGAGGAGGACAACGACGACGACAATGACGACAATGACGACAATGACGACGACCACGACCACCACCACCACCACCGCGGCGACCATCACGACGACCACGACGATGGAGACGAGTACGTCGAGTAGCAAAACAAAAACGGGGTGGGGCGACGGCGGGAACGAGATAGGCGAGGGCAGGGCTCGACCTAGACAGTGTCTTGGCGATTTCGTGGGCCGTCTTCGTCTTTCGTCCTGCGGCAGAAAGGCAGACGAGACGCGGGAAAGCGAACACAGAACGACAACTCGAGGGGAGCGAGGGGAGCGCAGAGCCGAGGCGATCTGCGAGGGGGAGGCAGCACGGCGCGCGCGCGCGCGAGGCCCCTCGGGGAGAGCCCTCCTCGGGGAGCGCAGCCTGCGGGAACGCGCGGCGCCGCGCTCGCGCGCGCTCGGCCCGAGGACGGGGGGCCGCCGGCACCGCGGCGCCGCGCGCAGGCAGGCCGAAGCCCTGCCGAGCCCGGCGCGATCCGGGCGGGGCCCCAAGGATCGGCGATTGCAAAGGGCGTGGTCACAGCCAGGGGAGCGAACGATGACACAAGCAAAATAAGACTCGGAGGTCCGCGCGGGTTTCTCGGATCCGCGGTGGGGCCCCCTGGCGGCGCCTCCGGCGCCGTCCCTGGCGCGCTCCGCGCGCCAGGGAGGGGGGTCCAGCGCCGATCCGAGAGGTCCGCGCGGACCTCCGAGTTTTTATGTTTATGTTATTGTTCGTTTCCCTATACAAAGGGCGTGGTTACATCGGGCGGGTGGCAGTGTGTCACCAAGCGCGTTCCACTGCTCGCAAAGTGCCTACTCGCAAGCGTCGGAGGAGCAGATGTCTGCCTCCACGTCATGGATCTCCAATTCCCCACAGCGGATCCAGGCCATTTGCGAGTAGTTACTTGGCGAGCAGTGGAACGCGCTTGTCCAAAGGGGGGGTGACCTAAATGGGGGGGTCTATATAAGGGCCCTAAAGGAGCCCTTCAGGGCTCTTTTTGAGCGCCTCCTGGCTCCAACAGAGGCCCTGAAGGGGCCCTTGGGGGCCTTTCTCTTCACCCCCCAGTTTGGTCACCCCCAGCACCACCCGCCCGATTGCAGTCAAAGCGCATAGCAAGGGGGAGAAATTCCCAAGGTCACCTTGCATCTCTTGCCCCTTTGGCCCATCCTTGGCAGCTTTCGCTGGCCAGCCCCGTTCGAAAAACGTCAACATGGCCTTCCGAGGCCCCTTTGCATTCTCAGCGCACATCCTTCTTGTGCGCTTTGACTGTACGCCAGGGTGCGGTTTGCGATCGGCGCCGCTGGGGCTTCGGGGGCCACTACGTTGCGCCGACGCTTTGATGATCCCTCGCCTCCTCCTCCATCTCCTCCTCCTCCACCTCCACCTCCACCTCCTCCTCCACCTCCACCTCCTCGTCCTCCTCCTCCTCCTCCTCCTCCTCCTCCTCCTCCTCTCTCCTCCTCTCTCCTCTCCTCCTCCTCCTCCTCCTCCTCGTCCTCCTCCTCCTCCTCCTCCTCCTCCTCCTCCTCTCCTCCTCCTCCTCCTCCTCCACCTCCCCTCCTCCTCCTCCTCGTTTCTCCTCTCCTCCCCCTCCTCCTCCTCCCCTCCTCCTCCCTCCTCCTCCTCCGCCTCCTCCTCCTCCTCCTCCTCCTCCCCCTAGCTCTGTCGAGGTCCTCGCCTGACCCCCCCCCAGGCGCGCGCGGGCTGCAAAACCGCACCCTCTGCAAAAACCACACCCTTCGCAGCCGCCGAGGAGAGAAGGAGCGCCGAGGGTCCCGAGGGGGCCGCTGGCGCCTTGGTGAAGGGAACGAAAAATGACATCAACGTAAAAACTCGGAGCTCTGCGCGGATTTCTCCGATCGGTCCGCGCGGACCTCCGAGTTTTTTATGCTTATGTCATTGTTCGTTCCCCTATTGGTCCAGTCGAGGTCTAGGCCTCCCGGATGGGGTCCGAGCAGATAGGGTCGAAGGATCGCTCCGCATCGCCGACGCATCCGCGCTGCGGCTCGAGGTGGAGCCCGATTTTTTTTCTTGGCGTCGACGGCGCCGTCGCACCGCCAACGTCGACGATGCATCGCCAATGCATCGCCGGTGCTGCGCGATCCTCCTGCCCACTTTGGGGGGGTCTCTACGAGTTGGCGCCTCGGTCGGCGGCTCGGGTCGGCGGCGATCGCCGCACCTCGTGACCCTCGCCGACCCACGGTTCGGGCATCTCGATGGGCGGCGGGGGGGAGGGTGCGGAATTCGTCGAGCACGGGGCGAGATCCGACTCCTGCCCCCGCCTCCCCTCGATTCGGGAGGATCGATGGTTGGGGGGGGGTTGGGTCCGGATGTCGCCACCTATCCGGCAGCAGCTCACGGGAGCCTCGCATATCCTAGCGGTTCCGTTTTCAGAGTGCATCAGCGTGCGTTGGCGTCTTGCAGTGGAAGAGAAGGGATCGAGCTAGCGCCGATTTAGCGTCGATTCAGCGTCGGTTTAGCGTCGATCAGCGCTGGTTAGCGTCGGTTAGCGTCGATTCGCAAGAGCGAGCAAGATTCGACGAGGAAAAAACAGCATACGTCAACATAAACTTTCGGAGGTCCGCGCGGATTTTTTGGATCGTGCAGTTCGTTTCCTTTCGGACGATTCTGCTTCGACGGCATGCTTGAGTTATTCGTTCGTTACAGCTTCCCTTTGTCTGAAGATCGGCAGGTCTGCGAGGAAAGTGCCGCGTCGATCGAACGTTGCCCTACAGTCCACGCGTAGAGTGAGGCCGCGCGCCTCCGTCCAGGGTACCCGTGTGCCCTTGCCTCTGCGGCCCGCCCTCTGCCGTCTTCATTGGCCGCCCGCCGCACAGGAAAATGCCAACTTTGGCCTCCAAGGGCCTTGCGTCCTTTCCGCCCGTCCTTACAGCCTCGGGGACAGCCAGGACCCCAGGTGAGGGGACCCGGTTAGTGACAGGGCCCCGGAGCCCCTAAATTGGCCAGAATCACTACACCAGGTCTGCCGTAGCTGGTGTTTTTTCGGGTGAGGGCAGTTCCGGTTGGTGGAACGGGGCGGGGGAGGCGTCCCCTAGTACATACACATCACTAAACCTGGTCCCACTAAACCCAGTTTTGCCAACGCCCGACAGTCAACCCGCATGGTAAGGATGGGCAAGTTTCCCAAGGGTACCCTTGCACCCTCGCCTCCTCGGTCCCTCCTTGGCCACATTCGCTGGCCGCGCCCCGCTCGAGAAGTCTCGAAACGGCCTTCCAAGGCCCTTTGCATCCTTATCGTGCATCCATCTGATACGGGCCGCCTGCAATACACGTCTTCACCGTGCCCAGTTCTGCGTCACGTGCGCTCCCGAGGTGGGCCACACGGCGCTCCTCCTGGGGCCTCCCATCTCCCGCCTTCCGTTAGTTGTTAGTCGTCCGTTGTCGGCGTCGAGGTCGTCATCGTCGTCGTCGTCGCCGTCGTCGTCGTGCCAACCACCAGCATCCAGAGCGCAACGGATCGGCGGCACTGGCCGGAGACCATTCAAATATACGTTTTCACCGTGCCCAGTTCTGCGCCGCGTGCGCTCCCAAGGAGGGCCACACGGCGCTCCTCCTGGGACCCCGCCCGCACACATATAGCCATTTTCCAGCGATGTGCCGGTGGCCAGGGCGCACCCCTTCCTCTTTGGAGAGGGATCCGAGGAGGAGAAGGAGGAGGAGGAGGAGGACGAGGACGAGGAGGAGGAGGCGGAGGAGGAGGAGGAGGAGGAGGAGGAGGAGGAGGAGTGGGAGGGGGGCATGCGAGGACGATTGCGAGGAGGAGGAGGAGTGCGAGAGGTGAGCGGAGGGGTCAGAGGGCCAGGAGGATGAATGGAAGAGGATGAGGCGGAGGAGGAGGAATAGGAGGGGGAGGAGGAGTAGGAGAAGGAGGGAGGAAGGAGGGAGGACGAGGACGAGGAAAAGGAAGACGACGAGGACGAGGACGACGACGAGGACGACGACGAAGACGACGACGAAGACGACGACGGTGGTGGTGGGTGATGATGATGATTGTGATGATGATGATGGTGGTGATGATGATGATGATGGTGGTGATGATGATGATGATGATGATGATGATGATGATGATACTGATGATGATGCTGATGATGTGGATGATGCGGATGATGCTGCTGCTGCTGCTGCTGATGATGATGATGATGATGATGATGGTGATGGTGATGGTGATGGTGATGGTGATGGTGATGGTGGTGATGGTGATGATGATGATGGTGGTGGTGGTGATGATGGTGATGGTGGTGATGATGGTGGTGATCGCGATGATATGGATGATGGTGATGATAGTGATGATGGTGGTGATGATGCTGTTTTATTGTGCTGATGCTGATGATAGTGGTAGTGAATGAGGAAGAGGCGGTGGATGAGGATTTGCATAAGGATGGGGATGATCCTCTTCCCCCTCCTCCTCCTCCTCCTCCTCCTCCTCCTCCTCCTCCTCCTCCTCCTCCTCCTCCTCCTCCTCCTCCTCCTCCTCTCCCTACTTCTCTTCGTCTTCCTGCTCTCCCTCCGTCCCTCCTCTATTTACTCATTGCTGTTCTCCTTCCCTCTCTCCCTTCCTCCTGCCTCCTCGTCGTCCTCATCCCCTTCCTCCTTTCCCCCCCGCGTGCCTTTCCGTATCCTCTTCCTCCTCCTCCTCTCCTTTTTCTCCCACCTCTTCCTCTTCCTCCCTCTCCTCCTCGTTCTCCTCCTCCTGCTCGTCCTCGTCCTCATCATCATCATCCTCATCATCCTCGTCCTCCTCGTCCTCCTCTCCCTCCCCCCGTTCCCTCCTTCCCTCCCTCCCTTCTCCTCCCCCTCCCTCCCTCCCTCCCTCCTCCTCCCTCCCCGACGTCCTCCTCCTCCCTTCCCCTCCCACACACCTCCAGCCCTCGCGCTCCCTGCCCCTGGCGCCGCGCGGCGCGGCCTCTCCCAAGGTGGCTCCCGGCAGCCTTCATCTCTCTGGGGCTCGTGCCCCTGAAGCTCCTGTACGTGCCCGAGGCAACGGCGCCGCCGCGTTCACCTCGTCGTCATCCTCCTCCACCTCCTCCTCCTCCCTCCCCCTCCTCCTCCTCCTCCTCCTCCTCCTCCTCCTCCTCCTCCTCTCCTCCTCCTCCTCCTCCTCCTCCTCCTCCTCCTCCTCCTCCTCTCCTCCTCCTCCCCCTCCCCCTCCTCCCCCTCCTCCCCCTCCTCCTCCTCCTCCTCCTCCTCCTCCTCCTCCTCCTCCTCCTCCTCCTCCTCCTCCTGCTCCTTTCAACGCGCCCCATGGCCCCCAACGCTTCCGCGCCCGTGCCTCCTCTCGAGGAGGCTCCGATCTATTCCTTCTTGGGGGCACGGAGGCGCGCCGCCCGCGCGCGCTGGCCGTCGCTCGACCGGCTTGGCGAGCCACCCCGTCGCTCTGTGCTGGGACCCCCCTGGTGGAGTCGGCCACCACCCTGGGACGGCCAAGGGGGCCCATGTCAAGAAACACCCTGCTTGCTTCCAGGGTCCAGCAGCTGGGGCGCTTCTGCGCCGAAGCCGCTTACAGCACCGCTTCTGCACTGGCCGGTCTGGCGGGGTCCGTCCCCCCCCAACCCGCCTAGGGAGGCTGCGGCCGAAAGCACCACCCACTCCCTGCGGCCCGCCTGGCATTTGTCCCACCGCATTTTGCCGCCGGGGACGCCGCCACCTGCTCCGCTCCACCTACAGTGGAGACCCATGTCATGAAACACCCTGCTTGCCTCCAGGGTGCCCTGGGTTTCTTGGGTTTTTCGATGGTGATGCTGTGGAAGGCGTGGCGTTCCCACATCAACAGATCGACAGACGTCCTGGGGTTCCAGGGCTGGGTCTCTCGTGGACGGTTTCTTGTGGTCGAGCTCCTACCGTAGTGGGACCTTGTCGTCTTCGACCTCGCGTTCGCCCCCCCCACCCCTCCCCCCAGTCTCAAAGTCGGCCTGGGCCTTCTGGAGGCCCTGCTGGGGGGTCTCCACTTGTTTTTGTTGTCTTTCTCGCGCCTGCGCTGCCGAGTACTCGAGGCCAGCTTCGAATTCGGGGGGGGTTCAAGGGTTCCTCTTCTTTTGTCCATCTACGGGAGTACAGTCAGCCCACACAGTAAGGATGGGCAACCTTCCCAAGGGTACCCTTGCATCCTTGCCTCCTCGGTTCATCCTTGACCACTTTCGTTGGCCGCGCCCCGCTCGAAAAGCTTCGAAATGGGCGTCCAAGGCCCTTAAATCCTTATCGCGCGTCCTTCTGATACGGGCCGACTGTAAGGAGGCTGCTAGGTGCCGTGCAGGCCAACAAAAGCACTGTCCTTTGTCAGTCTTGCGAATGCCAGGGCCCAAAGCTGCGCGCTCTTCAGGCAATCGTGAGTATGACACTCACGGGACAAACAGACAACACGGCGTCAATGGTGTGCGTATCGGAGGTTGGGGGTTGAGATCGCAGAAGGAAAGAGACCCCCAACTGGGAAATCGTTTCGTTTTGTTCATGTCGTGCGTGCGGGCGAGGCGAAGCTGCTTTGGCGCGCGAGAGGATTGAACCCGCCGTTGCTAGGGCGAAGTCAAGACACATGATTCTCCCCCTCCTGCCCGTCAGGCGGTGGCTCGCGGTGTCCCTCGGTGTCCCGTGGTGTCCCGCGGTGTCTCGTGGTGTCCGCCGTTGCTAGGGCGAAGTCAAGACAAATGATTCTCCCCCGCCCGCCCGTCCGTCCGTCCGTCCGGCGGTGGCTCGCTGTGTCCCGCGGTGTCCCGTGGTGTCCCGTGGTGTCCCGTTGAGTGAGATCGATATTGAGATCGATACTGAGATCAATATAATGCCCGGAGTTGTCCCGTGGTGTCCAAACAAGTGAGATCGATAGTGACATCGATAGTGAGATCGACAGTGAGACCGATAGTGAGACCGTCACTGAGAGCGAGAGGTGTCCCGCGGTGTCCCGTGGTGTCACGTGGTGGCCCGTGGTGTCCCGTGGTGTCCCGTTGAGTGAGATCGATAGTGAGATCGATAGGAGATCGACAAGTGTCCCGTGGTGTCCCGTGGTGTCCCGTTGAGTGAGATCAATAGTGAGATTGATTGAGTCAGGTGTTCGTTCCCCGCCCTCTCCCCCACCCCACAACCTCCTTATCACCCGAAGGGTGGTCGTATAGGTCGTATCCTCCTGAGGGTGTGTGACATAAGACGAGACCGATCGTGGAGCGAGCTCAATGTGAATCAGGACCTGGCCGCCTCGCTGGCGTTGCTGCGAACTTCGGGCACGAGATCCCTGGGGATGGCGATCGAGGTATTGCTGGCGTGTCTTGGTAAGCGGGGCCTTGCATTCCTGGGAGGGGTCTCGCGGCTGATGGTGACTGTATAACCCGCCAGTCCCTCAGCACCACAGGTGAAGAGATTCGTATAGCATCATGTTGTGAGATAAATTGACAAACCCTCCAGCGACGTGTAGGTAAAGGCCGCCCCTGAGAGACGGCACAATAGGCGTCCACGAGGGCCCCAACGCGCCCCAACAGGGCACCAGACTGGCCCAAGAGGCGCCCAAGTGGGCCTGAGAAGCCCCGCGGCGGCCCCCCCCCCCCCCCAAAAACGAGCCTGAACACGCCAAGAGGGCGGAGGAGGAGGAGGAGGAGGAGGCGGAGGAAGAGGAGGAGGATGCGGAGGAGAGGAGGAGGAGGAGGAGGAGGAGGAGGAGGAGTAGGAGGAGGCGGAGGAGCCCAAACGGCCCCAGCACGCCTCCTCTCTGCTCAGCTTCGAGTGGCCCCCAAACCGCAGGGCGACGAGGTGGCACAGATCTGCCGGATCAGCGCGGTGTTCCTGGAGTCCACGGGGGGGGCCCGCTCGGGCGAGCGTGCCGAGATGAGGCGCCCCGTGCAATAGGGCAAGGAGAGCGCATCATGGTGACACGGGGCAGGTTGGCGGGGGAGGAGGGGAAGAGGGGGAAGAGGGAGGGGTAGGGGAGAGGGGGAGGAGGAGGAGGAGGAGGAGGAGGAGGAGGAGGAGGAGGAGGAGGAGGAGGAGGAGGAGGAGGAGGAGGAGGGCGGGACTGGAGTTAGTGGCAATACGCGGACACATGCCAATACGTTTTTGTTCGAAAGGGGCTCTCACGGGCTGTCGACGTTGCCAGGGCACAGCTTTTGTAGGGGCCACCAGGGCGCGGCCGAATCCGAAAGAAGAGGTACGGATAATGCATGTTTCATGTTTATTGCATTGTTCATTGCGTCTCTTGGCTGGTGCTAGCTCTCTCAGCTCTGCAATAAGCGGCCCATGTGGCTTGAGCTGAGATTGGCTCCAGATTCGCACTCCGCCTGCAAGCAGGAACGGCCGATCTACGCTGTAAGTGCGTTTTTGGTGTTAGGCCGATGTGCCATCAACGAACGGGTTTACCCATAAGATCACCATTCGGGTGATAAGGAGGTTTGGGGCGCATTGGCATTTTCTTTGATGCGCATCGGACGCACAATTCAATTCACGACTGGACACCCATTGTAACAGCAATATTGGTTTGAGCACACATTGATTTGTCGAGTGGCTAATACATGTTAGCCGGCGTGGGCCCCCAACAGTATTTTTGTTGCCACACATGTGAAGCATTCTGTGTGGAACAATATCGGTGGTGCATTATATGTTGTGTATTATATGTTGTGCAATGTATGTTGTGCAATATATGTGTTGTGCAATGCATTGCTAGCTATGGGGAGCAAACTCTGTGGAGTAATCCAGGTGGTGCTCTACATGTGGTGCATGATCGGATGTGCAGTCTATGCTGCTGATTATAGAGATGCGTATTATATATACATATTGTGCAGTCTCTGTAGTGCAAACTGCGTGGTCCAACCCATTTGGTGCAGCACATGCGGTGCGCAATCTATGTGGAGCCATCGAAATGGTGCAAACTATGGTGTGCCGTCTTTTTTGTGCAACATAGATTGTGCAATATAGGTTGTGCAACCTATGTGGTGCGATCTATGTGTCTCGGATACAGGTGGTGCAATATATGGGGTGCGATGGAGGTGGTGCGATCTATGGTAGGACATCTAGGCTGTACCATTTATGCGGTGCAATCTATGGTGCGCATTATACGTTGTACAATTGGTGTGCTATTATACGTTGTGCAATCTATGAGGTGCAATCTGTGTGGTGCCATATATGCAATGCAGGCTGTGTTGTGCATTCTTCGGTGTGCAGTCTATGAGGCGCAATATCTGTTGTGCAATTTATGTTGTGCAAGCTGTGTGGTGCAATCTATGCTGTACAATCTATGCGGCGACGAGACGGCGACGGGGCGGCGACGACGGCAACGTAGCCGCCAGACCTCCAGCCAGGCCTGGACGACGGGCGGCGATGGGGCGGCGACGGTGACAACGTCGCCGCCAGGGGCCTCTTGGGGGCCTATTGGATCCTCCCGGGCGCCTCTTTGGGCGGAAGACTCGGATTTTCGGTTCGTGTTACCACTTTGGGCCCCTCTTGGGGCCGTCTTGTTGGGGCCCTCTTGGGCCGTCTTGGGTGCCTCTTGGGTCGTCTGATGTCCTCTGGGGGCCCTGTTGGGCCGCCTTGGGGCCCTCTTGGGTGCCCCTGTGGCCGTCTTGGGGCGGTCTTAGGGGCCTCTTGGGACGTCTTGGAGCGTCGGAAGGTAGAATAGTGGAGAACCCACAACTCATTGAAAAACCATAGGAAAATCAATGATGTTGGCCTCTGGCAGCTCTCTTGAGAAGGCTCTTGGGGCTCTTTTAGCGGAGTCTCGAAGGCGTCTTGTAAGCCATTTGGGGGGCGTCTCGGGGCCATTTGGGGGGCGTCTCGGGGCCGTCTTGAGGCCATTTGGGGGCGTTTTGGAAAGCTCTTGGGCCGTCTCGGAAGCCTCTTGGGCCCTGCTGGGGGCTTCTTGGGGCTCTCTTCGCCCGTGGTGGGCCCTGTTGGGCGGGGTCGCCGTCCCAGAGGCCCGTGCGGCACGCCCCGGCAGCGCCCAGGAGCGCCTTGGACGCCGGAGGTCCGGGCCCGGAAGACCTCACAGACGTTTTACCCCTCGGGGCTGCCCGCCACACGCGCAGTCCTGCACTCCCCCGTGCGGGTCGTGCGTGGCGGTTCCCCCCCCCTCCACCCACAGTGAGGTGTACGCGCCTGAGCTGGGCACGGCGCCGCCGAGGCGCTTCGCCGCTCGCTCTGCGCGCGCGTCGCAAACAAAAACGCTCCACTGCACGTGCTGAAGGTGCGGTGGCGCATGCAGGAATCGTGCTCTCGCCCCTGTCCCGACCCGCCTCTTCACCTCTGCTGTTCGCAGGGGTGCCTTGCCGAGGCAGGTGCGAAGGGTTGTGGCCTCGGGAGCGCGGAGCCAGTGCGTGTTTTCAGGTGGCCGCAGCTTCAGCATCACGGATCCTTCGTTGTCGTGCACGAGGGATCGTGGCCGCGGAAACGCGGATCTATAGGCTTCCACGAAGGAAAGGTGGGATGCACGCAGGGAGGCATGTCGAGAGGGGCGCAGTGGGGGATAGTACTGAGGAAGGGCAATCAGGGATTGGGAGCGTGAGGAGACTGTAGGGTGAACGTGGCGGGCGGCCAGGAGTTGGAGGAGGAGTAGCAGGATGGCGGAGGGAGGCGGTTGATGCGGAGGAATGTGAAGTGGAGGGGGAAACGGAGGCTGAACAATGAGGAGGGGAGGAACGAGGACGGGTGATGGGGAGGAGGCTGAAGATGAATCTACAGCGTTTGAGACCGTCATCCTGACAAAAACACTTTGACTTGCATTCACATGCAGCATGCCAGCAATCGGAGCGCAACCAGTCTGGCCGAAATCGGCAGCAAGCACAGAATCAGGACAAGGTGTTAGTACGAAATATGCCCCCACAGCCCTCCAAATTGTGATTCAGTCGTCGTGGGTGACCATTGTTGGGAGGCCCCGGCCTTTGAGAGAGGCGTTCCCTAGACACCTCCCAAGGGAGGAGGCCGCGCCGAAAGCAACGCGAGAAGGAGGACGGGTAGGGTATCACAGGGAGGGGCGACGACGAGGAAAAGGAAGAAAGAAAAATCAGGAACGGAGGAAAACAATAACAGGAACGTAAGGACGATAACGAACAGCAGGGACGATATTTTAATCTCAGTATCGTCCGCCTGTGTGCGGAAATGGACGGACCAAACACCCAGGCGTACGGCCCGAAACGCCACAGCCTTCTTGTAGTAGGTACGCATCAAGTGTGTACACTAGTTATGTGTGTGCATGCGGACAAGCAGCGTGGTTTGTGTCTATCTTTGTAGTTCGCACACACACACACGTGGCAATGCAAGAGAGCTGGCACGGGGGGTAGGCGTATGCGGAGATGAGGGGACACGCCGAGGGGCAGAGGGGGGCGGCAGCCGGAAGCACGAAGAGTCGCTGGCGACCGGCAGACGGCTGCCACACGGGCCAGCGCAGTGAACACAGCATTCGGTATCATTTAACCAATCCCCATCCCCATCCCCATCGCCTTCGAGACCCCCACCAAATTATCCCCCCAGTTGGGGATACACCCTTCGAAACCCGAAGGATACGGCCTATATCCCCATCTAGGGGGGTAAATCGGCCAGTAGGGTCCAGGCCACGCCGCCGGGGGTGGGGATCGCTTGAACGACACTCCAAGCATAGGGGGGGCGAGGTCCGACCCAACGATCCACCTGGCGTCGTTCGAGAACGTGAAGGCGGCGGGGCGGCGTCGAAGCTCGTCCGATTCCGCTCTCCCCCGAGAAAGCCGCAGGCCTAGAGGTTGGCACCAACACCAGTGTCGGCGGTGTGCCTCCACCGTGGGAAGAGGATCCCGACCTCGGTGATGGTGGTAGTATTCTGGCTTCCAAGGTGGTCGAAGTATTACCACCAACACCGAAATCTAGGATCACCTTCCCCCTGTGGAGGCAGCCCCTTGTGTCGGTGTTGGTGCCCAGTTCCAGGCCTCCCAGGGGAGCCGCCTTCTCTCTTCCGCTCGGTCGCCCGCGGGATGCGTGGACGCGTGCCGCCCTCCGCGCGCCTGCGGGCGGGGAGTGCTCGGGTTCGAGCGGGGCGGCGCGAGGGGGCGCGGGGCTCGAAGGGTGGCGAGGAAGTGACGGGCGGAATGGTGCAGTCAGGGACGGGAGGGAGGGAGGGGATGAGGGATGACGGCCCCTCTTCTTCTTCTTCTTATCCTTTTTCTTGTTGTTATCATTCAATATTATTCTTAGAATGTTTCTTAGTACTATTATTAGTAATCTGATTAGTATTATCGTTGTTTTTATTAGTATTATTATTATGTCTCGTCTTCTCCTCCTCCTCGTCTTTGAGAGGTCGGAGGCCCTTCTTCTGCTTCTGCTTCTGCTTCTTCTTCTTCTGCTTCTGCTTCTGCTTTTTCTCTTCTTCTGCTTCTTCTTCTTCTTCTTCTTCTTCTTCTTCTTCTTCTTCTTAGTCTTCCCTTCGAGGGGTGGCGCGACGGCGCGGAGCCTCAAGTAGCGGCCCAGCTCCGGCCGCGAGATGCGCCCCTCGCCGCCGAGGGGTCCCCCCTTGGCCTCCCGGGCCCTGCTGGGGGCGGCGGGGTCGGGAGCGGCACCTCCGAGGGGGGGGCGCCAGGGCCCCCAGGCCTCCGACCTCCCAGGAAGGAGGAGGAGGAGGAGGAGGAGGAGGAGGAGGAGGAGGAGACGAACAAGAATAATACACATAATACTAAGAATAGTAAGTATGAGAAGACGAAGAAGAAGCAGAAGAAGAAGAAAAAGAAATGGGGCCGTCATCCCTCATCCCCTCCCTCCCTCCCGTCCATGACTCAGCCCCTCTCCGTTCCTCTCGGCTCGAAGAGGGGCCGTCATCCCTCATCCCCTCACTCCCTCCCGTCCCTGACTGCATCATTCAGCCCCTCTCCGTTCCTCTCGGCTCGGAAGGAGCTGCCGCTCCACGCGGGCCACGGGGGCAGACGTCGTGGCACGTCGGTTGGCTGCTCAGGATCGGCAACGCAGTGCCTCACAAGGTGGGGGCGGAGTGGGAGCGCGAGCGGGACGGGAAACTCAGGGTGGGCGGGGAGGGCGAGCGCGTCAAGGTCGTCGAACCATACGGCGTGGGTGTGTAGCCGGGTAAGGCCCGCACGCCTCAGGCTGTGCGTCCAGAAGACGCCAAGTGTGACGTGGTTTCGGTGGCCGAGTTGTGACGTCGGTGAACGGCCTGTCCTCCTCCTCCTCCTCCTCCTCCCCCTCCTCCTCCTCCTCCTCCTCCTCCTCCTCCTCCTCATCCTCCTCCTCCCCCTCCTTCTCTTCCTCCTCCTCCTCCCTCCTCCCTCCTCCTTCTCCTCCCTCCTCCTTCTCGTCGTCCTCCTCCTCCTCCTCGTCCTCCTCGTCCTCCTCCTCCTCCACCCATGTAAGCGGCCAGTTGTTGTGCCGAGCGGCGACGAGCGTGCTCCGTGTGCGCTTCGAAGCTGTGCTCGGCAGTATCGACCCGTGCCAGCTCCGCAACGAGTGGCGGGGAGGTTGTCTCCGACGATCCTGGCGGCACGTGCACCCAGACCCCTCCCCCCTCCCGTTGTGAAACAATCACGACGGGAGTTTTTTCGTTCTCTTCGGCCCCCAGGGTCCCTTGCCGGGCCTCGGGGCCGTCCGCAAAACGCCTCGGCATGAAGAGGCGGTCCCGGGGAACGGGTCCGGATTTCTGGGGGTCGCGTCAAAGAGAAATCATGACGTCGGGGGTCTGGGTAGGTGTACAGTGGGGACCCATGCCAAGAAACACCCTGCTCGCCTCCAGGGTGCCCTGGGTTTCCTGGGTTTCGATAGTTTTGCTGTGGAGAGCGCGACGTTCCCATGCCAAAAATCAACGGACGTCCTGGGGTCTCAGGGTTGGGTTTCTTGTGGAAGGTCTCTTGTGGACTGGCCTCCACGGTAGGGATTTTGATGAGCATGGCAGTGCCCCAGCTGCAAGCGAAAGCTTCGGCCGTCCATGCCCTCAGGCGCCGTCGACGCCCCTGGAGGGCGAGAGCGGCGGCGGCGGTTTGCATATGGGGCGGTCCCGTCAGGGGGGTGCCGCCGAGGCGTGGTTCCTCCGCCCGCGACCTTGTCGCGGCGGCGAGCGATGGGGGGAAGTGAGGAGTGAGGAGGAGGAGGCCTTCTCAGAAGGCGGCGGGACTTCTCAGAAGCCCCCGCGCCTTCTGAGACGTTTTCTGCGCCTTCGGGGAAGGTTCTCAGAAAATGGTTGACGCTCCGCGTATCCCCACCAGCAACGTCGTCTGTGTGGGTTATGCCTCACGGCATGCACCGAATTTCTCGGCATTTTGTCTACTGCACGTGCCTGAGCTTCCCTGGATGCCCCCAGCGGTCAGCCTCCCGCACAGCCCCGCTGCTGCTTGGTGAGTGGGCCGGCCGGCTTGCGGCGCGTCTTGTAGCTAATTAGCCTTGTTCGCAGCCCCGGACAATGGCTTTCGCCGCGTGCGCTCTTCGCTCGCGGCCGCGACCAAAAAAATCCCCACCAGCGCCCGTCGGCCCGGACACCCTGCTCGCCGCTTGCGCTCTTCGCTTGCGGCCGCGACCAAAAAAAAGTATCCCCACCAGCTAGATCGGCCCGCGGCCTGGACCTTTCACCACGGCGCCTGCGCTTTCGCTTGCGCCCGCGAGGAAAAAACTATCCCCATCAGCTGCCCGCGCGCTCGCTTTGCTTGCCCCTCTCTTGTCTTGCTGCCTAGTCGCGGCCTGGCTAGTGTTCGGACGGCTTTCGACTTGCTTCGCGAGCCCGCAGACCAAAAATTCCCACCAGCCCATCTAGGAACGATGCTCAGGGGAGTTGAGGTGATCAGGGAAGGCGGGGGAAGCCGTCCGGTACCCCAAGAGGGGGAGGATGGTGGAGGAGCAGGAAGAGGAGGATGCCGAAGAGGAGGAAGGAGGAAGAGACACTGGACAAGGAGGAGGAGGAGGAGGAAGAGACAGTGGACAAGGAGGAGGAGGAGGAGGAGGAGGAGGAGGAGGAGGAGGAGGAGAAGGGGCATCTCGGCGAGCCCAGGGCCGTCTTTGAGCGTCTTGGGTGCCTCGGGGATTATCTTGAAGCCTCTTCGGGGCCTCTTGGGAGCCCCTTGGAGGCCTCTTGGCCCGTCTTGGGGCCTTTGTGGGGCCGTTTTGGGGGCCTCTTGGCCGTCTTGGGGACCATCTTGAAGGCCTCTTTGGCGATCTTGGGGCGATCCTTGGGGGCTCTTTGGCCGTCTCGGGCCGTCGGAAGGCCGACAGGAAGCAAATAATGCCAAAATCCTTCAAAAACCTAAGGAGCATCAATGATTTTGGCATCTTCGGGCCTTCCTCGAGGACCTCTTGGAGGCCTATTGGGCCGTCTTGGAGGCCTGGGGGCCTCTTGGGCAGTCTTGGGCAATCTTGAGGCCATCTTGAGCCGTCTTGGAGGCTTCTTGGGCGAACTTGGAGGCATCTTAGCCTCTCTTGGGCCGTCTTCGAGGCCATCGTGGACAGTCTTGGGCGAACTCGGAGACCATCTTGGGCCATCTGGGGCCTCTTGTAGGCTATCTTCAGCCGTATTGGAGAATTGTTTCTGGACGTTGTGCTCGTTTGGGTGCCTTCCAGGTGGCCGGGCGGGATCGGCCGAAGCCCCAGGGGGAGTTCTTCTGGAAAAAGAACCAAACCAAAAGCAGCAGGATCTAGCACGCCAGGCACCCCTGTGGCAAGCCAACAGGGGGCGGCGGGTCGAAGACGCCTACGGCGAATCACCGCCACCCCCTGCTTTCTTGGAAGCGCCTATGTGGTCGAACGTTGAGGCCAGACCTGCCAAGCTATCGGACCACGTGTTCCCCGAATCGGTTTGGAAAGCCTTCGGGGAACATGTGGGCATCTTGAAGGTCATCTTGGCCGCCTGGAGGCCATTTTGACCCTTTCGGGCCTTCTTGGAGGACGTCTTGGTGGGCTCTTGGGCCGTCGTGGAAGCCATCTTGAGCGTCTTGGAGGTCTCTTGGCCGTCTTGGGGGCCTCGTGGGGCCGTCTTGGGCATCTTGGGCGATCTTTGGGTGCCCTTGGGCCGTCTCGGGCCGTCGGAAGGCCGAAAAAAAGCAAATGCCACAATCCTTCCAAAACTCATTGGAAATCAATGATTTTCGCCTTTTCGGCCCTTCCTGGAGGCCCTCTTGGAGGCCTCTTGGGCCGTCTTGGGCCATCTCGGGGCCATGTTCGGCCGTCTTGGTGGGCTCCTGGCCCGTCTCACGCCGTCGGAAGCCGTTTGGGGGGGCCTCTCTGGCCGACTGGGGGCCCTCTTGGAATGCTCCAAGGCCGTCTTGGAGGCCATCTTGGCCGTCTTGGGGGCCTCTTGGGGCTGTCTTGGGGGCCTCTTGGGGCCGTCTTGGGGCCCTCTTGGGCCGTTCTGAGGCCATCTTGGAGGCCTCGTGGGCGATCTTTGGCCGATCTTCGGGGGCTCTTGGGCCGTCTCGGGCCGTCGGAAGGCCGAAAAAAAGCAAATGTCCAAGTCCTTCAAAAACCTTAGGAACTTCAGTGTTTTTAGCCTTTTCCGGCCTTCCTGTAGGCCTCTTGGGCCGTCTTGGGCCAGCTTCGAGCCAACTTCGGCCATCTTGGTGGGTTCCTGGCCCGTCTGACGCCGTCGGAAGCCGTTTTGGGGGCCTCTGGGCCGACTTGGGGCCCTCTTGGGGCGCTTCGGGGCCGTCTTGGAGACCATCTTGGGCGTCTTGAAAGCCTCTTGGCCCGTCTTGGGGCCCTCTTGGGGCCGTCTTCGGGGCCTCTTGTGCCGTCATGGGGCCCTCTTGGAGGTCTCGTGGGCGATCTTGGGGCGATCTTGGCGGCCTCTTGGGCCGTCTTGAGCCGTCGGAATGCCGAGAAGAGGCAAATGCCCAAATCCTTCAAACACTTTAGGAAAATCAATGATTTTGGGCTCTTCGGGCCTTCCTGGAGCACCTATTGGAGGTCTCTTGGGCCGTATTGAGGCCTCTTGGGCCGTCTTGGGCCATCTTGAGGCTATCTTACGCCATCTTGGGTACATCTTGGGCCGTCTTGGAGGCATCGTGGAGCCATCTTAGCCATCTTGGAGGCCATCTTGGCCGTCTTGGATGCATCTTGGAGGCCATCAGGAGAAACCCTTTGGAACCGGGTCGTGGCAACTTTTCGGCATCCTTTCGGGTGGCGAGCGGGACGGGCCGAACCCCCAGGGGGAGTTTTGGAAAAAGAACCAACATCAGAACCGAAAGGATCTAGCACGCCAGGCACCCCTGTGGCAAGCACAGGGGGCGGCGGATCGAAGACGCCTACGGCGAATCACCGCCGCCCCCTGCCTTTTTGGAAGCGCCTATGTGGCCGAACGTTGAGGCCAGACCTGCCAAGCTATCGGACCATGTGTTCCCCGAATCGGTTTGCAAAGCCTTCAGGGAACACGTGGGCATCTTGAAGGTCATTTTGGCCGCCTGGAGGCCATTTGGACTCTTCCGGGCGTTCTTGGAGGACGTCTTGGAGGGGTCTTGGGCCGTCTTGGAGGCCATCTTGAGTGTCTTGGAGGTCTCTTGGGCCGTCTTGGGGGCCTCTGGGGGCCGTCTTGGGCCTCTTGGGCGGTCTTTGGGTGCACTTGGGCCGTCTCGGGCCGTCGGAAGGCAGAAAAAAAGCAAATGCCGCAATCTTCCCAAACTCATTTGAAATCAATGATTTTCGCCTTTTCGGCCCTTCCTGGAGGCCCTCTTGGAAGCCTCTTGGGTCGTCTTGGGCCATCTTAGGGTCATCTTCGGCCGTTTTGGTGGGCTCCTGGCCCGTCCGACGCCGTCGGAAGCCGTTTGGGGGGCCCCTTTGGGCCGACTTGGGGCCCTCTTGGAGACCTCTTGGGCGATCTTTGGGCGATCTTTGGGGGCTCTTGGGCCGTCTCGGGCCGTCGGAAGGCCGACAAGAAGCAAATGTCAAAATCCTTCAACAACCTTAGGAACTTCAGTGTTTTTGGTCTTTTCTGGCCTTCCTGGAGGCCCTCTTGTAGGCCTCTTGGGCCGTCTTGGGCCAGCTTCGAGCCAACTTCGGCCATCTTGGTGGGCCCCTGGCCCGTCTGACGCCGTCGGAAGCCGTTTGGGGGGCCTCTCTGGGCCGACTTGGGGCCCTCTTGGAATGCTCCAGGGCCGTCTTGGAGGCCATCTTGGCCGTCTTGGAGACCTCTTGGGTCGTCTTTGTGACCTCTTGGGGCCGTCTTCGGGCCCTCTTGGGCAGTCCTGTGGCCATCTTGGAGGCCTCTTGGGTGCTGTGGGGGCGATCTTAGGGGCATCTTGGGCCGTCTTGGGTCGTCGGAAAGCCGAAAAGGAACAATTACGAAAAATCTTTAAAAACCTAAGGATCATCTATGATTTTGGCCTCTTCGAGCCCTCCTGGAGGACCTCTCGGAGGCCCCCTGGAATGTCTTGGAGGCCTCTTGGGCACCTCTTGGGCCGTTTTGGGCAGTCTTGGAGGTTTCTTGGGCGGACTTGGAGGCATCTCCTCCTCTCTTAGGCGGACTTGGAGGCCACCTTGGACCGTCTTGGAGGCCATCTTGGGCCATCTTGGCCGTCTTGGAGGCCATCTTGGCCGTCTTGGAGGCCTCTTGGGGCCCTCTTGGGGCCGTCTTGAGGGTATCTTGGGCCGTCACGGGGCCATCTTGGAGGCCTCGTGGGCGATCTTGGGGCGATCTTGGGGGCCTCTTGGGCCGTCTCGAGCCGTCGGAATGCCGAGAAGAAGCAAATGCACAAATCCTTCAAAACCTTTGGAAAATCAATGATTTTGGCCTCTTCGGGCCCTCCTGGAGGACCTCTTGGAGGCCTCTGTGAAGCCTCTTGGGCCGTCTTCGGCCGTCTTGGACTCTCTTGGGCCGTATGGGAGGCCGTCTTGGACCATCTTGGGCGGACTTGGAGGCCATCTTGGACCATCTTGAAGGCCATCTTGGGCCAACGTGGCCGTCTTGGAGACCATCTTGGGCCATCTTGAGCAAAGCATCGGAGAAGTCCGGGCCTTCCGGGTGGCCGGCGGGACGGGCCGAAGCCCCAGGGGGAGTTCTTTTGGAAAAAAACAAGACCAAAACCGAAAGGATCCAGCACGCCAGGCACCCTTGCGATGAATCGACAGGGGGCGGCGGATCGAAGACGCCTACGGCGAATCACCGCCGCCCCCTGCCTTTTTGGAAGCGCCTATGTGGCCGAACGTTGAGGCCAGACCTGCCAAGCTATCGGACCATGTGTTCCCCGAATCGGTTTGGAAAGCCTTCGGGGAACACGCGGGCATCTTGAAGGTCATCTTGGCCGTCTGGAGGCCATTTGGACTCTTTCGGGCGTTCTTGGAGGACGTGGAAACCTCTTGGGCCGTCTTGGGGGCCTCTTGGGGACGTGTCTTGGGCCTCTTGGGCGATCTTTGGGGGCACTTGGGCCGTCTCGGGCTCGGGCCGTCGGAAGGCAGAAAATATTCAAATGCCACAATCCTTCAAACACCTATGGAAAATCAATGATTTGGGCATTTTCGGGCCTTCCTGGATGCCCTATTGGAGGCCTCTTGGGCAGTCTTGGGCCCTCTTGGAATGCTCCAGGGCCGTCCTGGATGTTTCTTGGGCGTCTTAAAGGCCTCCTGTGCCGTCTTGGGGGCCTCTTGGGGCCGTCTTCGGGCCCTCTTGGGCCGTTCGGGGGCCATCTTGGAGGCCTCTTGGGCGATCCTTCGGCGATCTTTGGGGGCTCTTGGCAAAGGCCGTCTCAGGCCGTCGGAAGGCCGAACAGAAGCAAATGTCAAAATCCGTCAAAAACTTTATTTTGGCCTCTTCTGGCCTTCCTGGAGGCCCTCTTGGGGGCCTCTGGGCCGTCTTGGGCCAGCTTCGAGCCAACTTCGGCCATCTTGGTGGGTTCCTGGCACGTCTGACGCTGTCGGGAGCCGTCTTGGAGGCCTTTCTGGGCCGTCTTGGAGCCCTCTTGGGGCGCTTCGGGGCTGCTTGGAGGCCATCTTGGGCGTCTTGGATGCCGTCTTGGGCGTGTTGGAGACCTCTTGGGCCGTCTTGGGGCCCTCTGGGGGCCGTCCTGAAGGCCACTTGGGCCGTCATGGGGCCCTCTTGGGGGCCTCTTGGGCGATCTTGGGGGCCTCTTGGGCCGTCTTGGGCCGTCGGAAAGCCGAAAGGCGCAAATGCCAAAATCTGTTAAACACCTAAGGGAAATCAATGATTTCGGCCTCGTCGGGCCTTCCTGGAGGACGTCTTGGAGGGCTCTTGGGCCGTCTTGGAGGCCTCTTGGGCCGTAGTAGACCATCTTGAGGTCATCTTGGGCCGTCTTGGGTGCATCTTGGAGCCACCTTGGGCGGACTTGGAGGCCATCTTGGGCCGTCTTGGAGACGTCTTGAAGACCATCCTGGACCATCTTGGCCGTCTTGGACGCCATCTTGGGCCAACCGGAGGAAACAGAGGCACAACGGACGCGTTTTGAGATCCTTTCCGCGTGGCCGGCGGGACGGGCCGAAGCCCCAGGGGGAGTTCTTGTGGAAAAAGAACCTAAACCAAAAGCCATCTAGTCTGGCACGCCAGGCACCCCTTTGATAAATCAAAAGGGGGCGGCGGATCGAAGACGCCTACGGCGAATCACCGCCGCCCCCTGCCTTTTTGGAAGCGCCTATGTGGCCGAACGTTGAGGCCAGACCTGCCAAGCTATCGGACCATGTGTTCCCCGAATCGGTTTGGAAAGCCTTCGGGGAACACGTGGGCATCTTGAAGGTCATCTTGGCCGTCTGGAGGCCATTTTGACCCTTTCGGGCCTTCTCGGAGGACGTCTTGGAGGGCTCTTGGGCCGTCTTGGAGGCCACCTTGAGCGTCTTGGAGACCTCTTGGGCCGTCTTTGGGGCCTCTTGGGGCCGTGTCTTGGGCCTCTTGGGCGATCTTTGGGGGCACTTGGGCCGTCTCGGGCCGTCGGAAGGCAGAAAAGATACAAATGCCACAATTCTTCGAACACCCACGGAAAATCAATGATTTTGGCATTTTCGGGCCTTCCTGGAGGCCCTCTTGGAGGCCTCTTGGGCCGTCTTGGGCCATCTTAGGGCCGTGTTCTGCCGTCCTGGTGGGCTCCTGGTCCGTCTGACGCCGTCGGAAGCCGTTTGGGGGGCCTCTATGGGCCGACTTGGGGCCATCTTGAAATGTTCCAGGGCCGTCTTGGAGGCCATCTTGAGCGTCTTAAAGGCTTCCTGTGCCGTCTTGGGGGCCTCTTAGGGCCGTCTTGGGCCGTTCTGGGGCCATCTTGGAGGCCTCTTGGGCGATCTTTCGGCGATCTTTGGGCGCTCTTTGGCAGCCTCGGGCCGTCGGAAGGCCGAAAAGACGCAAGTGTCAAAATCGGTCAACAACCCCTAGGGAACATCAGTGTTTTTGGCCTCTTCTGGCCTTCCTGGAGGCTCTCTTGGGGGCCTCTTGGGCCGTCTTGGGCCAGCTTCGAACCAACTTCGGCCATCTTGGTGGGTTCCTGGCACGTCTGACGCCGTCTTAGGGGGCCTTTCTGGGCCGACTTGGGGCCCTCTTGGGGCGCTTCGGGGCCGTCTTGGAGGAAATCTTGGGCGTCTTGGAGGCCATCTTGGGCGTGTTGGAGGCCTCTTGGGTCGTCTTGGGGCCCTCTTGGGGCCGTCTTGGAGGCCACCTGGGCCGTCATGGGGCCCTCTTGGGGGCCTCTTGGGCGATCTTGGGGGCCTCTTGGGCCGTCTTGAGCCGTCGGAAAGCCGAAAAGGCACACATCCTTCAAAAACCAATGGAAAGTCAATGATTTTGGCCTCTTCTGGCCTTCCTGGAGGCCCTCTTGGAGGCCTCTTGGGCCGTCTTGGAGGCCTCTTCGGGGCCGTCTTGGGCCAGCTTGAGGCCATCTTAGGCCGTCTTGGGTGCATCTTGGGCCGTCTTGGGTGCATCTTGGGGCATTTTAGCCGTCTTGGAGGCCATCTTGGCCGTCTTGGACGCATCTTGGAAGCCATCTTGGGCCATCCTGGGGCCGTCTGGGGCAGGAAAACCCACGGCAACCACAGGAAGAGACTCCTGGGACCCCGGCGGGACGGGCCGAAGCCCCAGGAGTTCTTTTGGAAAAAGAACCCACCCAAACCAAAAGCCATATCATCCGGCACGCCAGGCACCCGTTTGAATCAAAAGGGGGCGGCGGATCGAAGACGCCTACGGCGAATCACCGCCGCCCCCTGCCTTTTTGGAAGCGCCTATGTGGCCGAACGTTGAGGCCAGACCTGCCAAGCTATCGGACCATGTGTTCCCCGAATCGGTTTGGAAAGCCTTCGGGGAACACGTGGGCATCTTGAAGGTCATCTTGGCCGTCTGGAGGCCATTTTGACTCTTTCGGGCCTTCTTGGAGGACGTCTTGGAGGGCTCTTGGGCCGTCTTGGAGGCCATCTTGAGCGTCTTGGGCGATCTTTGGGGGCACTTGGGCCGTCTCGGGCCGTCGGAAGGCAGAACAAAAAGCAAATGCCACAATCCTTCAAACACCCACAATGATTTTGGCCTTCTCGGGCCTTCCTGGAGGCCCTCTTGGAGGCCTCCTGGGCCGTCTTGCGCCATCTTAGGGCCATGTTCGGCTGTCTTGGTGGGCTCCTGGTCCGTCTGACGCCGTCGGAAGCCGTTTGGGGGGCCTCTATGGGCCGACTTGGGCCCTCTTGGAATGCTCCAGGGCCGTCTTGGAGGCTCATCTTGGGCGTCTTAAAGGCCTCCTGTGCCGTCTTGGGGGCCTCTAGGGGCAGTCTTGGGGCCCTCTTGGGCCGTTCTGGGGCCATTTTGGAGGCCTCTTGGGCGATCTTTCGGCGATCTTTGGGGGCTCTTGGGCCGTCTCGGGCCGTCAGAAGACCGAAAAGAAGCAAATGTCAAATCCGTCAAAAACTTTAGGAACATCAGTGTTTTGGGCCTCTTCTGGCCTTCCTGGAGGCCCTCTTGGGGGCCTCTTGGGCCGTCTTGGGCCAGCTTCGAGCCAACTTCGGCCATCTTGGTGGGTTCCTGGCACGTCTGACGCCGTCGGGAGCTGTCTTGGGGGCCTTTCTGGGCCGACTTGGGGCCCTCTTGGGGCGCTTCGGGGCCGTCTTGGAGGCCATCTTGGGCCTCTTGGAGGCCATCTTGGGCGTGTTGGAGGCCTCTTGGGCCGTCTTGGGGCCCTCTTGGCGCCGTCTTGGGGGCCACTTGGGCCGTCATGGGGCCCTTTTGGGGGCCTCTTGGGCGATCTTGGGGGCCTCTTGGACCGTCTTGGGCCGTCGGACAGCCGAAAAGGCGCAAATGACCAAATCCTTCAAAAGCCCAAAGAAAATTAATGATTTTGGCCCTTTCAGGCATTCCTGGAGAACGTCTTGGAGTGCTCTTGGGCCGTCTTTGAGGCCTCTTGTGGGCCTGTTGGGCCGTCGTAGACCGTCTTGGGTACATCTTGGGCCGCCTTGGAGACGTCTTGAAGACCATGTTGGGCCATGTTCGGCCGTCTTGGACGCCATCTTGGGCCAACTGGAGGAAGCATAGGCACGATGGACGCGTTTGGGGGATTTTCCGGTTGGCCGGCGGGACGGGCCGAAGCCCCAGGGGGAGTTCTTTGGGAAAAAGAACCAAAACCAACACCGAGAGGGTTTAACACGCCAGGCACCCCCTTGATAAATCAAAAGGGGGCGGCGGATCTAGTGGCCTTCGGCCCATGCCACCACCGTACCTGGGTTGTGTGTCAGAGGCCTCTTGGATGCCTGCTGGGGTCTCTTGGGAAGCCTCTGGGGAGCCTCTTGTCGGCCGTTTTGGGGCCTCTCTGGGGCCGTCTGGGGGCCTCTTCTGGGCCCGTTTGGGGTCTCCTGGGGCATCCTGAGGGCTCCCTGGGGGGGTCCGCCTGCTGGTCCGAGGGGTGAACGGGGCGGGGGTGTGCGAGGCCGCCGGGGCGGCGAGGGCGACCGCACACAACGCGTTCGGGGGGCCGGCGGGCCGCACCTGTGGCTGCGGGCACGCAGAAGAGTCACGGGCGGGGAGGGGGCGGCCAGAGGAGGCCGGAGCACGCGGCGAGGCTGCCCAGCTGGCGCGCGCGGCCCGATCAAGCAGTGGCGAAGCGTCCTGGCTCGCCTGAAGGCCCACCAAAGAATGTTCTAGGAACCTTTGGAGGCTTGCACGGAATCTTCTCAGAACGCTTCTGGCCGGGAGTGCCTTGCCTTAACTCATCGGGCGTCTGTTCTCAGGACACATTGTGCTTGCTCTTGGCACGTTTTGGGGGGTTCTAAGAATACTTCGTGGTAGGCCTGCAGGAATGCCGGGACGGCCGGTCCCTGCTCCACCCGAGGCGTACGAGGACTCCTGCCGCGAGACGTTCCCGTCGCTCGGCGCAAGGGAGCGCGAGCTGGTGCTCACCGCGGCGAGAGCCGGAGGGGCGGCGGGCCCGGGCGCGGGGGGGCTCGGGCAGCGCCGGGGCTCGAGAGTCGGGGTTGATGGGCCTGTTTTCCACCACCACCATAAGCTGGAGGGGGGAGGGAGGAGGAGGAGGAGGAGGACGAGGAGGAGGTGGAGGAGGTGGAGGAGGAGGAAAAGGAGGCGGACCCCCTCCCCCCCCAACTTATGGTGGTGGTGGTGGTGGTGGTGGTGGTGGTGGAAAACAGGCCCATCAGGGGTCAGTGCACACCGCTGTGGAAGACAAGCAATGGAGAGGAGGCATGCTGCCAAGTAATTTCGAGATGCCTAAACCATGTTTGAGAAATATGCTTCTAAAGTGCCAAAGCATGCTCTAAATCATGTTTCGTGCATGGCTGAAGCATGTAGAAGAAATCTGAAAGACAGTTCTGATTCAATGATAGAACGATTAGAGTCTAGAGTGCCCATTGTCATGGCATGCACATGCACACGGTGGTCGGTCGGAGCGCCGGATCTTGCAGGATCCTGCAGGGCCAGGCTGCAACTTGGGCTTGGGAGCAGGATCCTGCAGGATCTTGCGGGATTCGAAGAGCAAACAAAATGACATAACGACATAACCATAAACTGTTGGCATTCCGCCAGCGCCTCCGGCGTCGCGGAAGATGGTATGGGAGGCTCCCGTGAATTGCCACCGAAAGATCACTCTTGTCCGCCGCTCACATGGGTGCTGACTCAAAAGCTGAGTTTGGGAGGTCTGGGGTGAGGAGGATGGGGGGAGGAGGGGGAGGCTGAGGATGGAAGGAGGAGGCGGGAGGAAGAGACGGGAGGAGGAGGGGAAGGAGGAGGACCAGTTAGTCTAAGTTTGCCTGCAATAAACGCACCAAGTATGGACGCGCGTCTTCATCTAGGGTAACCTTGTGTCCTTGCCTGTGCGTCCCGTCCTTTGCCGATGTCATTGCTCGCCCGCCGCCCAAAAAGAATCCCAATTTCGGCCTCCAAGGGTCTTGCATCCTCACCACCCGTCCTTGTTGTACGTTTTAGTTCTAACGCCAAAGTGGAGGAGGGCACCCTGGAGGCAAGCAGGGTGTTTCTTGACACGGGTCTCCACTTGCAGGTGCTGATGAGAAGTGAACTTGGGATGTGCGGGCGTGATGTAGCACTGTCGATGCATCTTGGGTTTACAGTGCGCCCGTATCATAAGGATGCACGATAAGGCTGCAAGGGCCTTGGAAGGCCATTTCGAAGCTTTCCGAGCGGGGCGCGGCCAACGAAAGCGGCCAAGGATGGCCCAGGGAGGCAAGGATGCACGTGTATCCTTGGGAAGGTTGCCCCTCCTGACTATGCGGGTTGACTGTAGGCGCTGATGAGAAGGGGATTTGGGACGCGCGGGCGGGATGTTGCACTGTCGATGCATCTTGGGCTTGCTTTGTTTATCCAATGTTTCTCGGGTTTGGGTGGTTTTGCTATGGAAAGCGTGACGTTCCCACACCCAAAATCGATGGACGTCCTGGGATCTCAGGGTTGGATTTCTTGTGGATGGGCCCCTACTGTAACCAAAGTAAGCCCAAGATGCATCGACAATGCTACATCACGTCCGTACGTCCCAAGTCCCCTTGTCATCTCGGGGGGGCGAAAGAATATCAATGTCACGCCGCCGAGGGGGCCCCCAGGGCCCCATCGGCCTGCTACTGTCGATGCGGGTTGTTTGTTTCGGACGAAGAACGGGGGAGTACAGTCGGCTCGCATTGGCAGGTCGACCCTGCAAAATCAAGGGTACTCTTGTGTCCTGTCCATCCCTTCTCATGTCCTCTGCGTGTTCGGACTAAGGGTACCCTTGTGTCCTGTCATTTTCGCAGACGTTGGGGCCATGTCGGCGGCGTGCCGGACGCGTCGCGCCATGGGGAGGTCGCGCCTCTGGGCAAGGGTACCCTCGCGTCCTCTCGGGTTTGGGGTCGCTTCGGTCTCGATTTTGGAGTTTCGATTATCGGCGCCGTGCCCGCGGCGCCGCGGCGAAGGGTACTCTGCCGTGCCCTCTGAGCCCTGCTCCGCTCCCTGTTGACCAGTGAAGAGTTGATTCGGGCTCGCTCCCGCGCACCAGGGCACCCCGCGCGTCCTGCACTCGCCCTGGGGGCCCCCGCGGCGGCGTGGCATTCATGCCCTCTCTCCCCCCCGATCATCGGCTTCGCCCTGCGCTCGGCCCCCGGGGCGCCGCAGTCTTCCTCCCTCCCTCCCACGCCAGGGTGCCGCGAGGCCCGCAGACGGAGGGCCCACCGTGCACTCGCTGACTCTCCTCTCTCCTGGGCGCTGCCGCCCCCGAGTTCGCCCACGGCAACTCGCATGCTCTGTGACGCGGCCCCCGAGGCCCTCGGTGCGGGGAGGGCGCGCGGGCCTCGCCAGCAGGCTCCGGGAGGCCCGCCGGGCCCTTCCGGGCAGCTCTCGGGGCCTTCCTCCGGGTGCCACACGGGGCCCCGCCGCCAGCGCTCGGGGGCGTCCAGGAAGGTGTTGAGGATGCATCTCTCTCTCTCTCTCTGTCTCTCTCTCTCTCTCTCTCTCCCTCTCTACATATATATATATATAAATATACACATACATATTCATATATGCACATGTATGTATGCATGCATGTATGCATGTATGTATGCATGCATGCATGCATGTATGTATGCATGGATGAATGGATGTGTACATGTATGCATACATGCATGCACGCACGCATGTATGTATGCATGCATGCATGCATGTATGTATGTGTGTGTGTGTGTGTGCATGCATGCATGCATGCAGGCAGGCAGGCAGGCAGGCAGGCATGTACGCATGCATGCATGTATGTATGTATGTATGTATGTATGTAGTATGTGTGCATGCATGCGTCCATGCATGCATGCATGTATGCATTTATGTATGTATAGATGTCTGGAGGTGTGTATGTATGTGTGCATGCATGCATGTATGTATGTATGTAGGTATGGATGGATGGATGGATGTATGTAGCTATGGATGTATGTATGGGTGCATGCATGCATGCATGCATGTATGTATGTATGTATGCATGTATGTATGAGTACATGCATGCGTGAATGTATGCAGGTATGTGTGTATGTATGCACGGATGTATGTATATATGCATGTATCTATGTATGCATGTATGTTTGCATGCATGCATGCACGCCTAGAGATACATATATATATATTTATAGGCATGCCTGTATGCATGTATGTATATGTGTATGTATGCATGTATGTATACATGCATGCATATATGTATGTGTGTATGCATGTGTGTACGTGTATATGTATATGTGTATATGTATATGTATATATGAATATATGTATGTATGTGTGTATGTATATGTATATGTATGTGTATGTGTATGTGTATGTGTATGTGTATGTGTATGTGTATATGTATATGTGTATGTATGTATGCATGCATGTTTGTATGTATATGTGTATGTATGTATGTATGTATGTATGCATGCATGCATGCATGTATGTATGTATGTATGTATGTGTGTATGTATGTATGGATGTATGTATGTGTATGTGTGTATATATGCATGCACGCATGTATGTTTGTATGCATGTATGTGTGTCTGTCTGTCTGCCTGCCTGCCTGCCTGTCTGTCTGTCTGCATGCATGCATGCATGTATGTATGTATGTATGTATGTATGTATGTATGTATGTATGTATAGGGGTGCATACATGCATGCGTGCATGCATGCATGTATGTAATGTAATGTAATGTAATGTAATGTAATGCAATGTAATGTAATGTAATGTAATGTAATGTAAGTAAGTAAGTAAGTATGTATGTACGTATGTATGTATGCATGTATGTGTATGTATGTATGTATGTGTGTGTATGTAGGTATGTATGTATGTATGTATGTATGTATGTATGTATGTATGTATGTATGTATATGTGTATGTGTGTTGGTATGGATGTATGTATGTATGCATGCCTGTATTGATGGATGTATGTATTGATGTGTTGATGTATGTATATGTGGATGTATGGATGTATGGATGTGTGGATGTGTGGATGTATGGACGTATGGATGTATGGATGTATGGATGTATGGATGTATGTATGTGTGTATGTGTGTATGTGTGTATGTGTGTATGTGTGTATATTCCTCCTCATATTTGAAAAAGGGCCGGGGACGCCAGAAAAATCCCCCCCCTAACGAATTTGGCCCTCCCCGGGCCTCCGGGCAACCCTCCAGACGACCAGGGAGAACCTCACGAGAGCCCGAAGACGGCCCCAGACGGGTTCCAGGCGTTCCGGCGCGCGCGCTCTCGAAACGACCCCAGAGAGCCCCAATACGGTCCACGACGACGACCCCCTAGAAGCCGTCATAATACCCCGCTCCAAAACGTGCCAAGAGGCCTCCAAGAGCACTCCCAAGACAAAATTCATTGATGTTCTCTTTGTTTTTGGTGAATTTTGGGGTTGCGGTCTTCCGTGCGTCCAAGACCGCCTGGGAGGCTCCCAAATCGCCCCACAACCATCTGAGGGCTTCCAGGCAGTCCAAGAGAGCCCCAAAAGGGCACAACAGGGGTCCAATATGGCCCTAAGAGAGCCGAGGATGAGGAGGTCCTCCTCGTCCTTCTCCTGCTCCTCCTCCTCCTCCTCCTCCTCCTCCTCCTCCTCCTCCTCCTCCCGCTCCTACTTCTGGTAGCGGTGTTGGCAAATGGGCCCATCAAAGAAGAGGCCCAGGCCTCTCTCGTGGGTTGCGATGGTTTTGCGACGGAAGGCGTGCCGTGTCCACACCAAAAGACCACGGACGTCCTGGGGTCTCGGGGTTGGGTCTCTCTCGTGGAAGGCTCCTTGTGGTCGAGCCCCTGCTGCAGGAGGCCAGCCCCCAAACAGAGGCCCAGGCCTCCAGCGGGGCTGCGCGCTGCGAGGAGGGAGCCCTGGCGTCGGAGGGCCAGGAGCGGTCACGGGGCCAAGAGATCGGCCGGTCTCCGTCGCGCGCGGCCTGCGATGCCCAGCCCATGGGTGGCCCCCTGGCTGGACGGTTCCCGCTCCTCCTCCTCCTCCTCCTCCTCCTCCTCCTCCTACTCCTACTCCTACTCCTCCTCCTCCTCCTCCTCCTCCTCCTCCTCCCTCCTCCTCCCCTCCCTCCCTCCCTCCCTCCCTCCCTCCCTCCCCCCTCCCTCCCTCCTCCCTCCCTCCCCTCCCCTCCCCTCCCTCCCTCCCTCCCTCCCTCCCTCCCTCCCCCTCCCTCCCCTCCCTCCTCCTCCTCCTCCTCCCTCCTCCTCCTCCTCCTCCCTCCTCCTCCTCCTCCTCCTCCTCCTCCTCCTCCTCCTCCTCCTCCTCCTCCTCCTCCTCCTCCTCCTCCTCCTCCTCCTCCTCCTCCTCCTCCTCCTCCTCCTCCCCCTCCTCCTCCTCCTCCTCCTCCTCCTCCTCCTCCTCCTCCTCCTCCTCCTCCTCCTCCTCCTCCTCCTCCTCCTCCTCCTCCTCCTCCTCCTCCTCCTCCTCCTCTCCTCCTCCTCCTCCTCCTCCTCCTCCTCCTCCTCCTCCTCCTCCTCCTCCTCCTCCTCCTCCTCCTCCTCCTCCTCCTCCTCCTCCTCCTCCTCCCTCTTCCTCCTCCTCCTCCTCCTCCTCCTCCTCCTCCTCCTCCTCCTCCTCCTCCCTCCTCCTCCTCCTCCTCCTCCTCCTCCTCCTTCTCCTCCTTCTCCTCCTCCTCCCCAGCGTTGGGGGAGGGTCGGGGCTCAACGGACGGGGGTCGAGGCAAACGGGGGTGGTCTGTCAGAGAGCCAGATCTCGCAGGAGCCTGCTGAGCCAGGCGTGTCCTTGACCCAGGCTTGCGTGCAGGGTCGATCCTGCAGGGTTCTGCAGGATCCTGCAATGCCTGACTGACCCCGGGTTTGCGTTGACCTGGGTCAGTGCGCCCCCGAGAGGATCTGCGGTCACCCGCCAGGGGCCCAGAGATGGCCGCGCCGCGCGCGTCGCGGTCTGTGGCATGGAGTGCTTCTTCTCTGGGGTGGGATGCGTGGTTGCGAAGACGAGGCGGAGGAGGAGGAGGAGGAGGAGGAGGAGGAGGAGGAGGAGGAGGAGGAGGAGGAGGAGCAGCACGAAGAGGCAGGAGGAGAAGGGCCTCCGACACACCTGCCCTGATTCGAAGAGCACCAGGGCAGTCCGAGAGGGGGGGACTGGGAGAGGGAAGCTTCGAAGGCAGGGGTGCGGCATGCGGCCAGTGTCGGCCACGTTGCCCCCCCCACGCACTCGTCGAGGCATGGTCATTCCTTGCGCCCCGAGGAGGAGGAGGAGGAGGAGGAGGAGGAGGAGGAGGAGGAGGAGGAGGAGGAGGAGCTCCCTCTTCATAGGCCCCTACAAAGGTTCATTCTCCATTGAAGGAACTGCCTCGCTGGAAGACAAGAGTTTGAAGATCCTGCAGCGTGCCAAAAACATTGTTCTCGGGATTTCAACGCCACGTATCAACCTGCCTGCTGCGTCTTGACGATCCAGAATCGCGCCGGAACGCCATCTTTGGGATTTCAGCACAGCGAATCAACATAATTGTTGCGCCCGCATAATCCTGAATTGTTCCAAAACGCCGTTTGGGAATCCGTGGAATTCTGGCAAATGTTTAAAAAGCATGTGCGCGGCGCTAAGGCGAGAGCCACATTTTGAATAGGAACCGCCCTCAATCCGTGAAACTCTTGCTGATGTTTAGAACGAATGTGCGCGGCGCTTAGGCGAGAGACACATTTTGAAAACCACCCGCCTTCAATCCGTGAAGCTCTTGCAACGTTTTAAAACGAATGGGCGAGAGCCTCATTTTGAAAACGCCCGCCCTCAATCCGTGAAGCTCTTGCAACTTCATCCAAGCGAATGTGCGCGGCGCTGAGGCGAGAGCCACATTTTGAAAACCACCCGCCTTCAATCCGTGAAACTCGTGCAAATGTTTAAAACGAAGGTGCGCGGCGCTTAGGCGAGAGCCACATTTTGAACACCACCCGCCCTCCATCTGTGAAACTGTTGCCATTTTTTCAGCTTCAGAGTCATAAGTGGTGGGGAAGTCTCAGGCGAAACACCCGGCCTGCACTAAAAGCTGGCCTCGGGGTGCGACAGGGAGGAGTTATCTATAAGGAGAAGGAATGGAGGACAAAAAATGATGATGAGGATAATGATGAGGAGGAGGAGGAGGAGGAGGAGGAGGAGGAGCAGGCACAGGAGCAGGAGCAGGAACAGGAGATAGGGACGCTGTGTCCCGACCCACCCCCGCTCACGTCTCCGTGAGCTTCGTGTCCTTGGTGCCGTCCGCGTCCTCGGACAGGCTGATCTTGCTGCCCGCGCCCTTCAACCAGCTCTCGCACGCCGAGAGCTCGCGGGTCACCCCGTGGCGCTTGTAGAGCAGTTGCAAGTTGCATCGCTGGCTTCTTCATTTCAAGGCCGTACGGGATGCGGATCTCCTCGATGGTTGCGTCGCCTTCCGCCTCGAACTGGTCGACGCTGCCCACGTCGTACCGCACTGGCTGCGAGCGTCCTCGCTGCCCTTGGCGACCTCCTCGGACTCCTCGTCGACGCGGGCCTCGTCTTTGAGCTGGCCGTCGCCGCCCGCGGCGTGGAGCACCATCCGCAACGGTGCCGACCGCCCTCGCCGTGCCCAGGCCGCCCTCGTCGACGACGCTCGGCAGCCCCCGCACTCCGAGCCGCCCTCGAGGAAGGTCTCCCGCTCGGCGCCCCTGCACTCCGAGCCGCCCTCGGCGAAGGTCCCGCGCTCGGGGCCCCTGCACTCCGAGCCGCCCTCGGCGATGAAGGTCTCACGCTCGCCGCAGCCCCTGCCGCTGCCCTCGTCTTTCTGCTCCCCGTGGCGCCCTAGGCGCTCCGACGCCTGCCCGCCCACGGCCCCCTCGGGATCGATCCGCTTGTTGCCGTGCCTCGGGTCGCCAGCCCAGCGCCCACACGGGGCGGCAGCGGCCCTGCGCCGAGGGTGCCCTCCGCGACCGCCGCGCCGATCGACCTCCTGCCCTCGCCGAGCTGCTCGCCGAGCTCTGCCGTCGCAGCCGCCCGCGCCCTCTGCTCGACGCCTCTCGCGGCCTGCTGCGCCCCGCGCGCCAGAGCCGAGTCGAAGGCCTTCTCCCAGTCCTGCTCTGCTGCATCAGCCAGGGTGTGCTCTGTGTCCCTCAATATAGCTCTGGGTCCCTGGACCACAGGTACCCTCTCCCCGGACTACAGTCCCCCCCCCGACTATAGATACCCCCCCCCGGACTCCCGGACTACAGGTACACCCCCCCGGACTACCCCCCCCTGGACTGCAGGTACCTCCCCAGGACTACATCCACGCGTGCGTTGACGCGTGAACACGCGTTCCCCCCAGACTGCAGGTCCCCCCCCCGACTGCAGGTACCCTTCCCCCGGACTACAAGTACCCAACCCCAGACTACTGGTACCCCCCCCCAGACTACAGGTACCCCTCCCCCGGACTACAGGTACCCCCATAACTATTATTGAGGGACACAGAGTACAGTCGGGGCGCATTGGCAGGTCGACCCTGCAAAACAAGAGTGCTCGTTGTGTCCTGTCCATCCCTTATCCCTTCTCGTGTCCCCTGCGTGTTCGGACTGAGGGTACCCTTGTGTCCAATCATTTTCGCAGACGTTGGGGCCATACCAGAGGCGTGCCGGGCGCGTCGCGCCACGGGGAGGTCGCGCCTCTGGGCAAGGGTACCCTCGCGTCCTCTCGGGTTTGGGGTCGTTTTGGTCTCGACTTCGGAGTTACCACTTCACCGTGTCGCACGGCGGCACCCCCAGGAAAACTGGACGTCCTCGGACGCCGCGTCCTCGCTGTCCACGCCGAGGGCCACCACATCCGAGCCCGCGAGCACCGCAGCAGTGCCCTTCCTTGACCGAGTCCCGCAGGGAGCGCCTCGACGAGCCGGCGCTCCACGATGCCTCAGCTGCCTGCTGGTGGCTCTCGCTCGGCACCTCCGCGATGCCGTCGGCCTTCACGAGCTCCTCCTCCTCCTCCTCCTCCTCCTCCTCCTCCTCCTCCTCCTCCTCCTCCTCCTCCTCCTCCTTCTCTGTGCCACTCATTAGTTGCGCACCCCCCCGGCTGTCGAGGTCGTGCACCTTGCTTCCGAGGAGAGCCGAAGCGAATCTCTGTGCTGCCGCCACGCCGCGCGGCACGCAGCTGCCGAGGCTGCGACGCCTTCGCCACGGACGGCGCCGGCGCCCAGTGCTCTCGCCGCGCGATCACGCCGGGCGCGGCCCGGGGAGGCGAGGGAAGTCTTGAAGGGGGGGCGCGGCCGACGGCACCGTCGAAGCGACGGATGTTTCGCCGCGCGCCAGCGCCGACCGCGCGGCCCGATGGCGAGCCGCGCGCGAGGGACGGCGCCGCGGAGCCAGACCGGCAGCGGGGCTCTCGCACCCCCTGGGGGCCCCAGGCGGGATCCCAGGCGGGGCCTGAGCCAAAACGGCTACGGAGGAGGAGGAGGAGGAGGAGGAGGAGGAGGCCGAGTCTCCGTTTGTTGGCCCCCCCCGCTGCCGCCCGCGAGAGACGGGGGCCGTGCCCCCCTCGGGCGGCCTCCGGGTGGGCAGGGGAGGAAATTTGGAGGGCGTCCTCAACGTGAGCCATACCTCTCAGCGCTGGTCGATGCCGTACGCGGCGGGAGCCGGCGGCGCGCAAAGGGGGTAGGGGGAGGGGGGGAGGCTTCTTAGAAGCACCCCTGGTGTTTAGGATCAGGCGAGCGCAAGCATGGATCAAGGGGGCGTGGATTAGCGACAGGTCCCGTGTGCATGGGAATCGCGGATTTCCGCCGCCGAACGAGGCGGCACCGGCCGCATTTTGGGGAGGGCACCTCCCTCGATCCATGGATTTGGCGACATGCGTGCGCGCCCCCGATGGAAGGCGCGGGCCTTGTCTGTAGACGTGACGCCAGCGCCTTCTGAGAAGCAGCTTCCTTCTGAGAAGCCTTCCCCCTGATAAAAGGCGCGGGTCCTGCATGTAGACGCGAGGCTGGTGCCTTCTGAGAGGCAGCCTCCTAAGGAGCCTTCCCCCCCTCCCCCAGACCTGATGGGCATGTTTTCCACCACCACCTCCATAAGTTGGAGGGGGAGGGGGTCCTCCTCCTCCTCCTCCTCCTCCTCCTCCTCCTCCTCTTCCCTCCTCCTCCTCTCTCCTCCTCCTCCTCCTCTCATCATCATCATCATCATCATCATCATCATCATCATCATCATCATCATCATCATCATCATCATCATCATCATCATCATCATCATCATCCTTCTCCTTCCCCTCTTCAAGTTATGGTGGTGGTGGTGGAAAACAGGCCCATCACAGACCCCCTCTGCGCGCACCGCCCCGGGGAGGGCAGCGGATGCTCATATGGCAGGCGCACGCCGCAGCGAGGTGCTCTCGCGGTTTCCGGGTGTCGAAGGTGTGCGCTGGGGCCGCGCACCGAAAGTCAAGTCGGGCATGTCCCTCTACTCAGCCACGCGCAGAGGGGGGTGGGGGGAGGGGGAGGGCTTCTCAGAAGCACCCCTGCTTAGAATGCGCGGGCCTTGTCTATAGATGTAAGGCCGGCGACTTCTAAGAAGCAGCCTCCTTCTAAGAAGCCCTCCCCCCTCCCTCCACCCCCTTGTGCGCGCCGCCAATCTACAGGAGGAATATTCGAAAATTATAAAAAATAGTCAGGTGACGATTTTTTGACTATGTTTGATGATGATGGGCGCATTGTTGGCCTACCTTTAAGATTTCCGTCCAAATCGGCCCGTAGAGGGACATGCTTGACCTAAACCAAGGGACCGCGTGCACTGCGTCCGAGTTTTGCTTGGCCCACTTGTCTGGGCTGGGCGGGGCTGCAGGGTTCTGAAGCAGATTGGTCTCGATGCCGTTCGATGTGGCTTGGCTCGTCTGGAAGCCTGGGGCGGCAGGCGCTGGACTGGACGTGGCTCGTCTGTGTTTGCCTGGGCGGCGCCAGGCTTAAGTCGGGCTTGTCCCTCTACAGGAGGAATGTTCAAAGATAGTAAAAAAACATAGTCAGGAGACGATTCCGTGAATATTTGTTTTGACAATTTCTGAGGACTTCTGGAGTTTTTTTTTATTTTTCGTTCAAAATCCCCTTGTTGGAGGACATGCCCGACTTAAGGCCAGGCTGAGAGCGTCCTGGGGATCTGTTTCATGAGGTGCGGCTTCACATGCGCCACCGTGGCGGCGGCAGTTCGTCGTCCTGGCTCGGACCCGCCGAAATCATACCGAGATCATCTGCGTTCCAAGCGATGCCAGGTGACCCCCCCCCCAGAGCGTTTAGAGATTGTGTGGCCCAAGGGGCCCTTGATTTCTCCCCCCGATCGTTGTCGCGCCCCGGATTTATCTTGGAACGGTGGCCCTTGCAATCGGGCGCCAACGGCGACTGGAGAAGAAACCTCGGGTCTCCCCAGGCGCCAGCAGGCTGCTCTTTTGCAGCGCGAACGCTGCCGAATGCCCAGCTTATTTTTCGAACAGCCATGGGCTTCTTCCCAGACTCTGCCCGCGAACGGCCACTGGTTGCTTGCGGCCGCGTCTCCTCCACTGTTGGCACTTCCTGAGGAGTCACGCTTCCCTGCATTTGGAGGCATCCAGTGGCCATCGGCCACTCCCGCCGCCGTGCCAGGGCTGTGGGACAGAGGTGCCTGGATGCATGTCGGGGCTTCTTGGGATGCCCCTCGGAAGCTTCTTGGGATGCTTCCCTCGTGGATGCAAGCTGTACGACTCGAGCTGGGTAGCGACTACAGCACGGAATTGCCCCAAAATTGTTTTCTTCGCCGCAACTGTTCGAACAATCACGTGCACTGTTCGTACACCTACGAACATTGCACGGTTTTTTTTGTTGGCACGTCGAACCGACGGGAATTCCAGTGCCGGGGTAGATCGAAGATCCCCCGCTCGGCTGACCCGAGTGGCGCCCGAGTGATGCCACTTGGGTCATATCGATCCCGGCGGGCGCCCGACCCTCGTGCCTGGGCTGTGGTCGGGGGCCCTCCCCTCACGGGGCGTCTCCCCCCTTTGCATGACTCGTTTGGGGGCCCTTTGTGGAACCTCTCGGGGGCCTCTCGGGGGCCTCTGTGGGGCCTCTCGGGGCTTCGTGGGGGCTTTCATGGGAGGGGGGGCACGCAGCGGGGGAGGGGGAGAGGCTTCTGGCTTCAGGATCTGGCGGGAGCGCTCCGTCTTACCTCCTGGGCATTCCCCTCTCTCCCTTGCTCTTTGTTGTTGTTGTTGAACATTATTAATTCTAAAGAATAATTATTGTTGGGCCCCCTGGTGCACGCCCCCCCCCCCGCGCCTAGGCCGCAGCCACATTTTCATCATTTTCGTGAGGAAGCCTCAGGTAAAACGATGTGATCCAGATCCGGTTGTTTTGTTGTAATCCGTTTTCCCTTGCAAAAAACACTATAAAATGACATTTCTTGTTCTAATATAATCAAATTTCAAGAATCCCTTGCAAAAAATAAGGTAAAGTGGACATTCGCGCGCGCAAGACGAAATCCTTCCAAAAGCTTAGTGTTCGGAGCGATTTTAACATAAAAACATCAAAAAACCAATGGTTTTTCAACAAAAAAATGTCAAAATCTCATCCCGCGCGCTCTTGCGGATTCGTAGGAAACCCAACACTTTTTAAACATTTCTGTCAAACGGGCTTTTGCGAGCAACTTTTTCGAACTTCTGCAACAACGGTTGCGCACCTGCCAGGGCCATCATCCCTGTCAAATAATACCATGCGGGACACATTCGTTTTTTCTTCGCGCGCGCACGCCGTCGTCGTCGGCCGCGGGGCCCTGAATAGTAGCCACGGTCGTCCGCATGCCACGAAGTGAAGTGTCCGAACGTCATAGGGCGGGAAGCTGGGTGTGGGTGGTGGCGAAGAGTCGTTTGGAAATTTGGTAGAGCTTGAACCGGCCCCCCCACAAAGTGGGGGTATTGCCCGCCTCCTATGAAAACCCTGGCACTGGTGAGAACGGAGTGTCCCCACGTGCTAGTAATTGTTGTTGTTGTTGTTGTTGAACATTATTTATTCTAAAGAATAATTATTGTTGGGCCCCCTGGTGCGCGCCCCCCCTGCGCCGCCTAGGCCGCAGCTACATTTTCATCATTTTCGTGAGGAAGCCTCAGAAAAGAGGGTGTGTACAGGATCCGGTTGTTTTGTTGTAATCCGCTTTCCCTTGCAAAAAACAATAGAAAATGACATTTCTTGTTCTAATATAATCAAATTTCAAGAATCCCTTGCAAAAAATAAGGTAAAGTGGACATTCGCGCGCGCAAGACGAAATCCTTCCAAAACCTTAGTGTTCGCAGCGATTTTAACATAAAAACATCAAAAAACCAATGGTTTTTCAACAAAAAATTGTCAAAATCTCATCCCGCGCGCTCTTGCGGATTCGTAGGAAACCCAACACTTTTTAAACATTTCTGTCAAACGGGCTTTTGCGAGCAACTTTTTCGAACTTCTGCGACAACGGTTGCGCACCTGCCAGGGCCATCATCCCTGTCAAATAATACCATGCGGGACACATTCGTTTTTTCTTCGCGCGCGCACGCCGAAATCTCCAAAAACCATTGGGCTTCTTAAGAATTTTAGCACCGCGCATCATAAAATCACACGAATCGCACCGTAGGTCCTCGAAAAACACCTGCACGACTTTTCAAAATTTCTACCCGCGCGCGCTGTCCGAATCCTAAAAAAACCAATGGTTTTCCAACATTTATGTTACATGAGCTCGCGCGAGCTACTTTCGCACGCTCTTGCAACGGGGTTCGCGCGCCTGCCAGGGGCCACAATCCCTTGCGGTTGCGCCATAGGTTGCGCCCTCGGCCGCCGAGAATAAAACGTCCCCCTATTGGTTGCGCCATAGGTTGCGCCCTCGGCCGCCGAGAATAAAACGTCCCCCTACTGGTTGCGCCATAGGTTGCCCCAGGAGGCCTTCAAGAGGCCCCAAGAGCCCGCCGTGAGGACCCAATAAGCCCCCAAGAGGCCCCAAGATGCTTCCAAGAAGCCCCCCAAAGCCCCTCAAGAGGACCCCAAGCGGCGCCAGGAGGCTTCCCCCCTTCCCCAAGAGGACCCCAAGCGGCCCCAGGAAGCCTCCGACTGATCACTGGCACATCCGTAGCCATCTCGGATCAAGGTATCGCCTGTGTTCTTGGATGGTCCATGGCTTTGACGGCGAAAGCCCTTGACGAGCAGTATGGCCCGGAGCTGTCGCGGCCTCCCTTGGCCGACTGCGAGAGCCCGTATTATTTGCATCAGGCGCTCGTTGCAAAGGGTATCCAGGTCAGTCACCAGGCGTGCAAGACTTGGTGGGGCAAGTATCGGGTTGTGCCTGGCAAGGTTAGTATTTCTAGCGCCCAGGAGCTGGAGGAGCAGCACGGTTCTGCCATCCGCCACCTGGGCATCGAGTATAATACAGCTTTCAAATTATGCGGGGCGCTCCGACAGTTGGATCCACCACTGTATGTGACAGATCAGGTCGCAAAGATGTGGCTACTGCAGTATTCTTCCAAAGAGACGCTTGTCAAAGTGCAGAACGCTGGCCATCTGGAGACCTGGTATGGAGAACGTATTCGCACAGACATGCCCGAGGGGACTACTGACGGGGCCGTGTTGAAGCAGTGGCTCCTGGGACATTTATCTGTATCTGCTGACGCCAGGGTATGCCAGAAGTGGCTCAGCACGGAGTGGGGCGACAAGGGAGCATTGAACACTGCCCAAGCTGTGGAGGACTGTATAGGCCAGCGTCTTCGACTCAATCAGTATCGGGAGAGCTTCGCCGATGAGGCCGCCGCGGAGGTCCTCTCGCAGCTTCTCTCGGAGAGCGATCCTCCCGCTGCTGTCAGCGGCATGGTTTTGAGGCAATGGTACGTGAAGTATCACCCTGACTCTGGACCTTTGCAGTACGACACGGCTGAAAAGCTCGACGCGGCACTTGGTGACCACATGCGCGCGGTATATCCAGGGCTGAAGTGCCACACGTTGCATACCGCGTTGCGTATGCGACGGAAAGCTGTCTTGGTGTCCCACGGGGTGTTGAGACGGTGGTGCGATGTGTATGCGTCGGTGAGCTCCTCAGTGCAGGCGGCGGCTTCATCCGCCCAGGCCGTCACCAGGCGTGTATTGAAGCGCCCGGCGGCGCAGGTCGCAGGCGTGGTATTGAAACGGCCAGCCGCCACGGGATCTGTCCGCGCGGGCAAACGGCCTGCCGCGGTCGACTGGGAGGAGCCCGTATCGAAGCAGCAGGCCACGGCAGCTTCTTCCTCCACAGATGTGGTTTGTATAAAGCTGCTGACGGGTGAGGCTGTAGAGGCGGCATGCGGCAAGCGGTATCGAGGGCAGGTCTCCGACTTGGGCCTTGGCCTTAATTACCCGAATATGCAGGTGCGTCTGAAGGCCTGGGGGTATGAGGCGGGTCAGTATGCCTTGCGAGAGTGGCTTGGCAAGTATCGACTCGGAGACGGTGCCAAACATGGCAATTGCGCCGTCTACGCGTTGTCGCGCAGGGACCTCCAGTACTGGTATCACGTAGAAGGCTTGAGGGGGCGGGCGCTGGTGGACAAGTATCGCGCGGAGACCGGGGTATTTGCCAATTTGTTCTCCCTGGAGAGGTGGCTGAAGGCGCCCTCCCAGCAGCTGGCAATACTGGAGAATGCTGAGGAGATACACAGCCGCGTATGCGGGGAGTATGTCCTGGAGCAGCTGCAGAAGGGTGTCTCGGCCGAGGAGGTGAAAAAGCAGTTATTGGCGCAGTATCTCGTGGATTGCAGGACCACGCAGCGGCTCGTAGCGCATCGTCGCTATCGTGAGCAACGTGGCGAATACTGGACCAGCGAGCACCTAGAGCAACAGGAGTGGGAGTTCTTGTGTTCCTTGGTTTCTCTGGATAGCAAGCTCGGCCACAACTGGGTTGTTGGCCCGCGCGCCCGGGCTAGATCTGGTTTGGAGGCTGTGCGTGTATCCTTATGTCAGCGCTTGGGGGTGGCGGAAGAGTTGGTGCCTTTGCACAATCTACACGTATTTTTTTGGTGTCCACGAACGGCATGCCAAGTTGCTTCCAGAGCACGTATGTGTCCAGAGCCGCCGCGCCTTGTCCTGCTCCTCCTCCTCCTCCTCCTCCGGCGGGGGGCGTGAGGATCTGGCATCGCTGACATGGGACAACCATCGGGACCACCATCGGAACAACCATCGGGACAACCATGGGGACAAGCATCGGGACAACGATCGGGACAACCACAACCATCAGGACAACCATCGGGACAACCATCGGGACAACCATCGGGACAACGATCGGGACAACCATCGGGACAACCATCGGGAGAACCATCGGAACAACAATCGGGACAATCATCGGGACAATCATCGCGACAACCATCGGGACAACCAACCATCAGGACCTCCAACCAGAGAGAGGTAGCCACGTCTATGTCGTAACGAATGAGCCAGTATTGCATATTGAGGCCGGAACGACAACCACAGAACAAGAATGAGCATATAACAACAACGGAAACAAGTCCTGTGGTATGCTGGCGCCACGCACGTGGTACCACTCAAAATAATCTTTGCTTGTGTGGTACAGAAACGGAAAAACGTCGGAAAACGGTACAGGTGTCCAGTGTTGGAACAGGGGGATAAGTCGTATACTAAGCTAGCTTCCACAAAATGTTACCACAACAAGTCATTGTACCCATGCGTCAGTGTAGTAGCCAAGGTCGTCCGCAGGCCACGAAGTGAAGTGTCCGAACGTCATAGGGCGGGAAGCTGGGTGTGGGTGGTGGCGAAGAGTCGTTTGGAAACTTGGTAGAGCTTGAACCGGCCCCCCCACAAAGTGGGGGTATTGCCCGCCTCCTATGAAAACCCTGGCACTGGTGAGAACGGAGTGTCCCCAGTCTTAAATGATTGTTGTTGTTGTTGTTGATGTTGTTGTTGTTGTTGTTGTTGTTGTGCTTGTTTGTTCTCTCTCTCTCTCTCTATGTTGATTATATGGATATATCTATATCTCTATTTTTTTCTCTATATCTCTCTCTTTCTCTCTCTCTCTCTATGTATGTAATGTAATGTTATGTTATGTAATGTAATGTGATGTGATGTGATGTGATGTAAAGTAATGTAATGTAATGTAATGTGATGTGATGTGATGTAAAGTAATGTAATGTAATGTATGTATGTATGTGTATATATAGATATATCCCTATGTGATTTGTCTGTCCTCTCTCTTTTTGTTGTCTCTCTCTCTCTCTCTCTCTCTTCTTGCACTTCGACCTCCCCGCGCTAATTTCCGTACCCTTCTCCTTGGATCGATCCGAGCTCGGGTTTCATCAGGTTTTCAAGCGGTCGTCGTGGCTTTTGCTCGACGGCGTGGGGCGGAGTCGCCCGAAGACCTGAGCATGCGCGCAGAATTGCAGGCTCGTCGCTCCTGAGGAGGCTGCTTGCCGTTGCGAAAGTGATTCATCTTGAGCACTGACGATTGGGGCGTCTCCCGGCGGGAGCCCCTACCCCCCGCAGACTCTTGGCACGACGGCTTGCGTCCTCACTGGGCAGGACGAGCTCTCCGGGCTCTCCCCGGTATACTAGACACACCACGCGGGGGACCTGCTCCCGGGGGGCCGGGGGGCCCGGACCCCGACCGCAACTGTGGGGCCCGGCGCGCGGGCCCGCCTCTGGCAGGCCTGAAATCGCCCCGGGGAGCCCTCAGACGGCAGTCCCAGGGCGGCCCCGGGCGGTCTCGGGGCACCCCCTTTCAGACGTCGTCCAGGGGTCTCCGGCGACGCACGACGCGTTTGAAAGTGCCTCGGAGGCCCCCAAGACGCCCCAAGAGGCATTTAAGATGCCGCCCAAGAGCTCCCCGAGAGCAAAATCGTTGATAGTCATGTTTTTTTCTTAATGTTTTTGGCATTCTCGCTGTTTCGTGTTTCCGGCGCTGAAGCACCGCCCAAGAGGCTCCCAAAACCGTTCCAAGACGGCCCAAGAGGCCCCAAGACGGCCCAAGAGAGCCCCGAGACGGCCCCAGAGCCGCCCAAGACGGCGCAAGAGGGTCCCAAGAAGGCCCCAAGAGGGGCCCAAGAGAGGGAACGCGAGTTGAAAAATCAAGCTCTCCGCCCCAAGATGCCCCCAAGAGGCCCCAAGATGCCCCCATGAAGCCACCAAGAGGCCCCAAGAGGCCCCCCAAGAGGCCCCAAGAGGCCCCCAAGAAGCTCAAAAGAGGCCCCAAGACGGCTCCCATAAGGCTTCAAAACTCTTTCTAAGAGGCCCCCGAAGACATGCCAAGAAGGTCCCATGACGACTTCAAGAAGCAGCCCAGGATGCTCCGAGGAGGCCCCAAGAAGCTAGCTAGAACTTGAGCGCGCGCGAAGCGCGCGATTGTTCTAGTATATGTATAGAGCCAAATCAGGACAAACTCTCTCCCTCTACAGATTCAAAACCAGGCTGCCACGACGGCTTTCGGCGTGACTGTGCAAGAGAGTTTTTTCCTTGGTTCTCTCTAGTGTACAAAGAAATCGGCAGCTGTCGGGGTGAGATCGCAGCGGAACGGAGAGCCCCCCACCAGGACCTCGGTCTCGGTTTCGTGCTCGTGTCGCGCGTGCGGTCGAGGCGAAGCTTCGTGGGCTCGCGAGAGGAGTGACCCCGCCGTTGCTGGGGCGATTTGGATGCAGTGGCGCGGTGGCCCCGGGTGTCTCGCCGTGGTGTCCCGTGGTGTCTCGTGGGTGTCCCGCTGGTGTCCCGTCGGCGTCCCGTCGGTGTTCCGTCGGCGGTGGGCGGGCGGTGGCCGGGGGTGTCCCGCCCTGGTCTCGACAGCGAAGGCGATCGTGAGGTCGATAATGAGATCGCCAGAATGGGACAGACAGTGAGATCGATAGTGAGGGTGAGGGTGACATCGGCTGTGAGATCGACAGTGAGGTCGATAGGGGAGTCGATAGTGAGGTTGATAGTGAGATCGATGCTGAGATCGAAAGCGAGATCTATAGTGGGAGATCTATAGGGTGATCGATCGAATGTGATTCATCTTGTGAGGTCGATGGTGGGATCGATCGAGTGAGATCGAAAGCGGGGACGATAGTGACAAAACATAGCAGCACGGCATCGTCATCACGCGTCGTCGCTCACTCGAGGACGCGTCACCAGCATGGTCCTCATCGCACCCATCGCATTTGCCAGCAGTTGGTTCCTTCCCCACACACCCCAACCTCCTTATCACCCCAAGGGTGGTCGGATAGGTAGTGCATACCCCATTCAGGACAACATTGACAAGGGGGAAGTCACTCCTGGCCACCTCCGTGCAACTGTAAATATCTCCCCGTATGAAGTCAGAACGAACAAATCACTCCCAGATTCGTTCTCACCACAGCGCCCAGACATGTCAGCTTTAGCCAAGATGAAGGAACTTTCGGAAAGGGGATGCATGTTAGATGCACAAAGGGGAGGACCCGCGCACTTGCCATGGAAGTGCGCGGGAAAAGCAGTTCCTTGAGCTGGACATGGCCGAGTGGAAAACGTATTGGACCACCAGCTCGAATGAGTGGTCAGCGAATCCGTTGCATGCGGAGGCCATTCATTATTCCAAGGTGCTCCGGCTTGTCCATTGTTGGCTGAGGGTTTGCGAGGTAGCGACTGGAGAGTGGAATGTCGGAGGTGGAGCGGGAAAACCACTTGAAGGATTTGGAGTGTCAGCGTTTGAGGTAGAGCGGCCGCAGGAGGCAGACAAGGTGGCAAGGTGTACGATGAAGAGGCCGGGAGATTACGGGTGCGCACAAGACGGGGGAGGAGAAAGGCGTGGTTTGCGCGTGAATTCCGACGCATGGGAGCTAGGCGATCACAGGGGCGCGGATTCGTTTGGAGATTCCCAATGTACGACAAATCGGCATGGCACGAATAGTTGCCCCCTCCTCCCGCCGCTATTTTGCCTGGGGCGAGTGTGGCAGAAAAACGACGGGGAGGGATCCGAGTGGGGCCAGGACGGCGAGGGCTCTGTGCCCCCCCGCCCTCCAGTGGGCCCTGCCTCTCGCAGCACATGGCCTCGGCTGCCCTCGCCCCGTGCCCCCCGTGCGCCGCTCCCGCCACGTGGCGGTCCATGGACCGCCGCGTGGCCTCGGCCGCTCCGGCCGCTGCATGGCCTGCCGCCCACCGCCTGGACCGCCGTGTGCCTCTGCGTGCCGCCCTCGCCCTCCTCCGCGCCCCCCTGCAGCCCTCCGTCCGTCGTCTTCGTCGTCGTCGTCGTGCCGTCCCCCTGCGCTCTGCCACCGGGCTCCCGTCCGCTGGTGGAAGACAGTGTGTGCCCCCCTTCGCACCGCTATTTCTCCGGTCTCCGGCACGAGCCGCTGCCGCCCTGGGTTTTCCGCTTTGGCCCGTGCGTTTTGTTGTTGGACAGCCGTGGGTTTGGGCACGGCCCCGCGTGTCGCACGCAGGGCTCCAGACGCTGCGCTTCGCCCACCAGCCCGCTCGCAGCCAGCGCGCTGGCAGTTGTCCTCTGGCATGGTTGCCATGCTGCCGCCGCGTGGTTACCATGCTCCCTCGTGTTCCTCATCCGTGCCGTCTTCCTGTCAGAAGGGCGTTCGGGCGGGGGAGGGGCTGACATGTGTGCGCATCTACGTCCGACCAGCCACACAAGCTACAAGCACGCATGCACGCAGACGTACACTTGTGTTCGAGTATTGACATTGAACGTGTCATGATAACAAATGGCAGCACCACGTCAAGACAATGGTGTGCCGGTGCCCTGAGTGCTATACGCAGTTTTCCGAGATTGTCATTCTCATTGCTGCTCATATGCGGCGACCTGTCCGCAAGGTGGCCGACGCGTGGAAGCACGGGCTCACGGCCACGTTTGATGCAAGGCAAGCCCTTTCTGCCGAGACAAGAACCGCGCATATGGAGCTGCAGGATATGCCACATCAAGTCGGTTTGCTTGTCATGCGTGCAAAAAGACACGTGAGAAATCGGGCGACGTCTTTCTCAGGATGGGCGTGCTTAGCGCCACATGGGAAGATTACTGCCACGCTGAGCGGTTATGTCGTGCAAGGGAGGAGGGACAGTTGGAGGAGGAGGGTTGTCGGTGGAGGATGAGGAGGAGAAGGGGAGAAGGAAAGGAGGAGGAGCATGGGAAGAATAATGGGGAGAAGGAGGAGGAGGAGTATGAGGGTGAAGCATGCGTTGTTCGTCGCGGACCTGTGTTGCGAGTCTCGAGGTCCCAAACCGGTCAACAAAGGTCGAACATTTTGAACAAGAGTCCGTGATAATTTCATCGCGACGCACGGAGGTCTGGGGAAGAGGAGGAGAAAGATATCAATGCTTTGCTCTTGACATCGCTTTTACACACCTCACCTCGCGGCCCGCTGGCCAAACAGTTGATTATATTACGCACTTGCTTTGTGGAGGCATGCGCAGGATGCCGATGAGTCGGAGGACGTGGCGGATCTGGCCGTGGCGACGAGGACCCCCACGGAATCCAGAAAGGCAACAGAGCAGGAGAGCCCGGGGAGCAGCAGCAGCAGCGAGAGGCGGGGGGAGGACGCGGAGGAGCAGCAGCAGAAGCAGGAGGATTTGCAGGAGGAGGGGCGGCAGGCGGAGACTCGGGGACTCGTGAGGCGAGCGGCGCGGGCAATCGGCCAGACCGCGGGGGGCCCCGGCCGCGGCGGCCCGACCCGCGTGCCGCGCGGTCCTCGACGGCATCGGGAGGAGGACGATCACGGTGCGGGTGGCCGCGGCCGCCTCCGGCAGGAGGAGCTCCGGTGGGGGGTTGGGCCCCCCACGTCGAGGCAGATGCTGCCAGAGAGCATGTTCAACGTGACCTGGTCCGATATCAGCGATTTCGCGGGCGAGGCGCGCAAGGACATTCCTGTCGGGGTCGGCCCGGCGCGGCTTCTCTCTTTCTCTCTGTCTCTGTGTGTCTCTCCTTTGTTTTCTCTGTTGTTTACATACATACATACATACATACATACATACATACATACATACATACATACGTACATACATACATACATACATACATACATATATATATATATATATATATATGTATCGCTATATCTAGTTGTATCTGTTTGTATAGACATACATGTATGTGTACATATACCGATGCACATATACAACTATACATATATGCCGATGTTTATGTATGTACGAATGCATGCATGCATGCGTGTACGTATGGACGGATGGATGGATGTATGGATGGATGATGTATGTATGGTTGTTTGTATGTATGTATGTATATGTTTATGGAATGTAATGTAAGTTGCTGGAATGTAGTGTAATGTAATGTAGTGGAGTGTTATGTTATGTAATGGAATGGGATGGGATGGTCTGACATGGAATGTAATGTAACGAAATAGAAGTATTGTGATGTACTGCGTTGTAATGCAATGCAATGTACTGTAATGTAATGCAATGCTTGTAGTGTATGCCATGTGTTTAATTGATGTAGTGCATGTGCTGTACTGTATGGTGTTGCATTGCACTGTGCTGTAATTTAGTGTAGTGTTCTTTATGTTGCAGTGTTCTGTAGTGTGTTGTGTTGTATTGCATGCATCTATGCATGTATGTATGCATGTGTGTATGTATGTTTATATATATAAACATGTATATCTGTATATAGATCGGAGTAGCCCGCGGGCGTGCCCGGACCACTGCCCCGGTGACACACGGCCGCCCAAGCGGCTGTCCAGGGGCGCCCCAAAGTGGCCCACCCAAAGTGGCCCCGTGGGCCTCCCAAAGTGGCACCATGGGCGCTCCGATGGCGCCAAATTTGATCCGAGCATCTTTTTGGGGTGGAGGGCAAAGGGTGGAATACGAGATGCCGTCTCGATTGAATTTCATCGCTTGAATCTGCAAAAGGTGAATCACAGAACGGATTGGTTTTCGAGGTGCAAAAGCCCATATGGATTTCACCCTGAGCTCTCCGCCCTAAGAGAATGCTCAGTTGATGTCCATCACACAGCCCGAGACATCATCATCATTAGCATCATCATCAGCATCAGCATCAGCATCAGCATCAGCATCAGTCTCATCGTCATCGATATCAGCATCATCGTCATCATCAGCATCATCAACATAATCATCATCGTCGTCATCATCATCGTTATCATCATCGTCATCATCATATTCATCATCATCAGCAGCATCATCATCAATCTCATCATCATCAATATCCAACGCACAGCCCGAGACCGCCGAGGACTGCTCTTGGACGGTCCCAGAAGGCTTCCAGGCTATGCCAAGACAGCTCCAGGCGATCTTCAGTGGCCGCAAGAGGTTCCCGACGAGAGGCCAGAGTCTCGTTTCCTTTTGAAAGTGTACGCTTTCAGTATGTTGGATTTTTCGCGTTTCTCGATGTTCAAGACGGCCCACGAGGCCCCAAGCCTCGCCCCAAGACGGGCCGGGAGGCCCCCGAGACGGTCCCGGGGCGGCCCATCAGCGCCCCAAGACGGCCCAAGATGGCTCAAGAGCGCTCCAAGAGAGCCCCGAGAGAGGGCCAAGATGGGGAACTCCAGCTCAGAAACCGAGATTTCCGCGGGGGGCTCGGAAGGGGCGTCCTTTACTTCAGCCAGCTCTCCACGGGCCTTCCGCCGTCTTCGACGTTGCTTTCCTTTCGCCGAGTTCCGCTGGCGAGCGCCTTAATGAACATTCAGGGGATTTTCCTTGGGCCGATGCAGGGCCTCATAGGCTGCGTTCGCATGACTTCTCCACGCCGTTTCGGCGCACCATTCACGGGCTCCGTGGCCCTCGAAGGGGGCTCCACCGAAGGCCCCAATTGCAGGAATCGCACACCTGACCTCGCCGATTTCGGCGCACCCCTCACACGCTTCGTGGCCCCACAAGGGGCTCCACCGAAGGCCCCAGTGGCAGGAATCGCATGCGTGACCGTGCCCAGTTCGGTCAGCGCCCCCTTCCAACAAGAGCGCGAAAGTGTCAACATACTGGACGTGTCACACACACAGTGGCGCGGTGCCCACATCCCACCCACCCTAGAAACACATTGCATATCAAGACACGCTCTGACGCATGCAAGCCATCAGGGAAGGCAGCGTGGATCAGCGAGAAGCATGAAGGAGCAGCGCGGAGCACGCGGGAGGAAAAGCAGGCAGGAGGAACTGCACAGGAGCGCGCAGCGGGATGTGGGGCGTATTCGACCGCGCGGGTGGGATGTGCTCCGCGCTACATGTTTAAGAAAAGATCGCGAGGGGCCAAGGAGTTCGCTGCGGGACCATCGTGGGCCGAGCGTCGTCGTGGGCCCAGGCGCTGTCATGCGCTCCCAGGCGCCCCCAGGCGTTCCCCAGCGCTCCCAAGCGCTCCCGGGCGCTCCTATGCGCCCCCAAGCGCCCCCAAGCGTTCCCAAGCGTTGCCAAGCGTTGCCAGGCGCTCCCAGGCGCATAAGCGCTCCTGGGCATTTTGCGCGCATCCAATCGCTCCCGAGCGCTCCCCGGCGCCCCCGGGCGCTCCCAGGCGCTCCTGGGCGTTCCCAAGCGCTCCCAGTGCTCCTAGGCGTTAACAAGCAGTTCCAGGCGCGCCCAAGCGAACCCAAGCGCCGCGAGGTGCTCCAAGCGCTCCAAGGCGGTTCCCGTCGTTTCCACGCGCTCCGAGACGCTCCCAGGCGCTCCCCGGCGCTCCCCGGCGCTCCCGAGCGCCCCCTGGCGCTCCCAGGCGGTCCTCGGCGCTTCCAGGCGCTGAGAGGCGCTCCCAGGCGCTCCCGCGCGCTCCCAGGCGGTTCCAGGCGCCCTGGCGCAATTCGCAAGCGCGCGCAGGAGCGTGGGAGCGGACGTCGCCGTCGTCGTCGTCGCCGCCGTCGCCGAAGAATGGCTCCGCGTTCGTCGTCGGGAGGAGGAGGGGGAGGAGGAGGATGAGGAGGAGGAGGAGGATGAGGAGAAGGAGGAGGGGAAGGAGGAGGAGGAGGAAGAGGTGGAGGAGGAGGAGGAGGAGGAGGAGGAGGAGGAGGAGGAGGAGACGACGGAGGCGACGACGACGTCGCCGACGACGATGACCACCTGGGCGACGACGACGAAGACGAGGGACGGGACGATTGCGCCCACGCCGACCGCGCGCCGCCAGCGAGCACTTTTGACCACCCCCCCCTGCCGGGCGCGCGCGACGGGGGCGCGGAGCGCGCGGGCGGCTCGGGGCGGATCCAGAACGAGGACCCAGAACGACGACGACGACGATGGCGAAACGAAGACGACGACGACAGAGACGATGAGCGAGGACACAGAGCAGCGGCGCGCGCGCTTCCGGGGCCGCGCGCCGAGGCGCCTCGTCATCGGCGAGCGCGTCTTGCGCCGGCTGACGCGCGACAACCGCTGCGACGTCATCGCGAACCTGATGGAGTCTTGCTGGTGGGAGAACGAGCGCGAGGAGATTGGGAACGGGAAAGGCAAGTGAGCGCGCGTTCGCTTCGGTAGAGGGCGGCGGCGGCGGCGGTGGGCTTGTTTTTCGCGCGCGCGAAAGAGCGAGGAGGAGGGGGGGGGGGCGAGGGTGACAAGGGATATAAGCACGAGGGAGCGCTGCAGTTTCGTTGGTTTCTGACCGTCTAGACGTGTTCGTGCGCGGCGGAGCCCCCATGTGCTCTCAGCAAAAGTAGGTCGCTAGGGTGGCGGCGGGCGCGAGTCGTTTTGGTCGAGGCACCGGCGCGCGCGCGCTGAGGTGTCCGAGTGGGCGCGTAGGCGCGAGTGGGCGATGCAATTTTATCGGTTTTTGGCCCGGTGAGACGTTGTCGGACGTCGCGGCGTCTGCGCGCTGCCTCGACAGCGGGATCGCGCTACGGTCGTAGCGAGTGCGATCCGTCCGGGGCCGACGCCTGGAAACGCGCCTGTGGGCGTCTACATCGGTTTGTAATCGCGAGTGGGCGAATTTGTTTTCCGATTTTTGGTCCGGCCAAAGGCGCTCGGGCGCTGCGGCGCGCGCGTGGCGCCTTCTTTAGGATTGCGCCGACGCCGTCGCGAGCGCGATTCGCGCGCGTCGAAACGCCGGGGAACGCCCGTTCCGGTGTGCGAATCGGTTTGTTATCGCGAGCGGACGAAATGATTTTGCCGATTTTTGGCCCGGCCAGAGGTGCTCGGTAGACGATGCAAGTTTACTGGTTGTTGGTCCGGCCAGAGGCGCTCAGGCGTCGCGGCGCATGCGTGGTGCCTCAGCAGTAGGATTGTGCCACTGTCGTCGCGAGCGCGATTCGCTCGTGTCGAAACGCCGGGAAACGTGCGTTCAGGTGTCTAAATCGGCATGTAATCACGAGTAGAAGATAGATGCGCGCAGCTTTGTTATTGCATAAAGGGGGAACTGACGTTTTTTCGTCGCTGCCGAGACCCCCTGCTTCCTGGTGTGATTATTCGCGAGGTTTTGGGAGCGAAAAGCTCGCTCGTTGTCCTGCTTGCGATTGTGGAATGCGTTTCGAATGTGTGTGTATATATGTATGTGTGTATATATAAACGTATATATACATATATGGTTTTCGATCGCCGCGTTTCCTTGTCCCATTCGGCGCCAGGGGGTTCGCACTATGTTATTGGGATAGGAGCTGCAGGTGTAATTGTTATGACATGTTTGCACTTTCCTGTCAACAGGGCGCTTTTGGGGCGAATCGCAGCGGTTTGTAACACGTTGCGACTGGTTTTGACGGCGTTCCGACCTCTCATTGCAGGGACCCTGTTAGGTATCCGGCGCTGGGCGCAGCGCCCCGAGTGGCAAATGTATTGAGGTTGCCGCATCCGTAACCACTGTTTAACCCGCTATCAAATTTCATGTACTAGCGTACCCCAGGAGAGCCTTCGTTATCGTCGTCGTCGTCGTCGTTGTCGTCGTCGTGGCTCATGGGGGCGCTCGAAAGAGCCATTGTCGTCGTCGTCGTCGTCGTCGTCGTCGTGGTCGTCGTGTGGCTCTTGGGGGGCGTTCCACGGAAGGGCGTCGTCGTCGCCGTCGGCGTGGCTCAGGGAGCGCTCGAGGGAGCGGACGTCGTCGTCGTCGTCGCCGTCGTGGCGCACGGGAGCGATTGAAGGAACCATCGTTTCGCGCGGCTCCCTGGGAGCGTTCGAGGGAGCCGTCGTCGTCGTCGCTGTCAGTGTGGTTCCCTGGGAACGCTCGAGGGAGCCGTCGTCTTCGACGCCGTCGGTGTGGCTCCTTGGGAGCGTTCGAGGGATTGGAGTTCGTCGTCGTCGTGGCCCTCGAGAACGCTTGAGGTAACCATCGCCGCGGGCGTCGTCGTAGGGCTCCTTGGGATCGCTCGAGGGGGACGTCGCCGTCGTCGCCGTTTTTGTGGTTCCCTGAGAGCGTTCTACAGGGCGGGCGTCGTCGTCGTCGTCGCCGTGGCTTCCCGGGGGCGTTCGAGGGGACCAACATCGTCGTCGCAATTTGTGTGACCGTCGTCGTGTGGCTCTGTGGGAGCGGTCGAGGGAGCCGTCGTCGTCATCACCGTCGGCGTGGTATTTGGGAGCGCTCGAGGGAGCGGGCGTCGTCGTCGTTCGTCGTCGTCGTCGTCGTCGTCGTCGTCGTCACTTGTGGGAGCGCTCGAGGGAACTATCGCCGAGGGCGTCGTCGTGTGGCTCCTTGGGAGCGCTCGAGGGGACCGTCGTCGTCGCCGTCGGTGTGGTTCCCCTTAGGAGCGTTCCAGGGGCGGACGTCGTCGTTGTCGTCGTCGCCGTCGTGGTTTTCGGGAGCGCTCGAGGGGGACCAACGCCGGGGAACGTACGTGTAGTTGTCCGAATCGGTTTGTAATCACGAGTGTACGATAATTTTTTACCGTTTTTTGGTCCGGCCAAGGGCGCTCGGGCGCCGCGGCGTTTGCGTGGTGCCTCAGCAGTAGGATTGCGCTACGGTCGTAGCGAGCGCGATTCATCCGGGTTGATATGCCGGGAAACGTGCGTTTAGGTTCTTGAATCGGCTTGAATTCACGAGTACACGATACAAGTTTACAGATTTTTGGTCCGGCCAGAGGCGCTCGGGCGTCGCGGCGTATGCGTGGTGCCTCACCAGTAGGATTGTGCCACCGTCGTCGCGAGCGCGATTCGCTTGTGTCGGAACGCCGGGAAACGTATATTTATGTGTCTGAATCGGCTTGTAATCACGAGTAAACGATAAGACTTCGAAGGGGACGCGTCGTCGTCGCCACCGCCCCCTTGAGGTGCTGGAGCAGCTTGGGGGTCATTGCAAAGGCCCGGAGAGGCCGTTTTCGTCGTCGCCGTCGATCCCTGGAGCTGCTGGAAGCACCGGGAGGTCCGTGGAGTTCATGCTGCCCAGAGGCCGCCCCCCTTCGGGGGGGTGGGGCTTCGGGCAGAGCGCCCAGAGGCCGCCTCCCTTCGGGGGGGTGGAGCTTCGGGTGCTGGCCAGGAGCCGCCTCCCTTTGGGGGGGGGGGCTCCGGGTCAATCTGCCCAAAGGCCGCCTCCCGTCGGGGAGGTGGAGCTTCGGGCAGAGCGCTCAGAGGCCGCCTCCCTTCGGGGGGTGGAGCTTCGGGCGTTGGCCCAGGGGCCGCCTCCGTCCGGGGAGGTGGGGCTCCGGGCAGAGCGCCCGAGGCCGCTTCCCCTCGGGGGGGTGGAGCTTCGGGCGCTGGCCCAGGGGCCGCCGCCTTCCTCGGGGGAGGCGGGGTCCCGGGTCAATCTGCCCAGAGGCCGCCTCCCTGCGGGGAGGTGGAGCCTCGGGCAGGGGGGGCGCGAAGCTTCGGGCAGATTGCCCAGTGGCCGCCCCCCTTCGGGGGGTGGAGCTTCGGGTGCTGGCCCAGGTGCTGCCTCCCTTTGGGGGGGTGGAGTTCCGGGCCAATCTGCCCAGAGGCCGCCCCCCTTTTGGGCTGGTGGAGCGCCGGGCAGAAAGCCGAGTCCAGGGGCCGCTTCCCGTCGAGGCGGTGGGTGGAGCTCCGGGCGAGGCGTTCAGGGGCCGCGAACGTTCAGAGGCCGCCCTTGCGGCGGAGCTTCGGGCGTGTGAAAGCGGAGTTCCGGGCGTCGACGGTTGCCCAGGGGCCGCCTTCGAGGTGGGGCCCCAGGCGACAGAGCATCTGCGGTCGGGCGCAGATATCCACGCGGGCTGCGCGCACGGAGGCGACGGCAGATTAGGAGTAGGAGATTGCGGCATAGCATGGCGTAGGCGCATCGATAGCGTAGCACGGCATCGAAGAGCACAGCGTGCGATCTGATACCGCAGTATGGCGTCGGCGTAGGATAGCATAACATGGCAGGGAACGGCGCGGCATGGCATCGAATAACATGGCATGCGCATCGAAGGACAAGGCCTAGCATAGCACGGCATCGGAGAGCATAGCATGGCAAAGCCATCGGGCGCTGAGGACAGATGCGGAGGTCAAGCATGTTCCAGCGATCCGAGAGTTGGCGGTGGAAGACCATGTAGATGTGGATGTTCTTCTCCAGAAGGTTTGTGGAATACCATGTGCAAGGGGGCGGTGCTCGCGATGGAATTGTTGTGGTTCTACGATGGGCGTTGCGTCGATGACCCAGAGTTGCCGATTGCATAGGAAATGCATTGGCGGTGCGCTCGAGCAATCATCGGCGAACGGTTGAGCAGTCCAGCGCACCCCGAGCGCGGCGTTCGACGCGTGGGCGATGCATCGCGCAGCTACATGGGAAGCAGCCGATGAGTTTGCGCGACGGCGCCATGTGTCTTGTCTTCCGTGCGCGCTTTAGCTCAGGAGCGGTTGGCGGACTCTGCGCCGGTGTTATTTGCGCGAACGCCCGGCCTTTTACCGCCAGCCCCTGGCGGTTGTGCTTCCTGAAGTCCCCCCCTGCCGCGCCGTGGCCGACCCCAGACAAAAAAGGCACAAGTGGACTTTGAACGGCCTATCGGAGCCTCCGGGGGCGCGCCATTGCGCGCGGAAGTGACGGCAGACTTGGGGCGAGAGTTCGGCATGGCATGGCATTGGCGCATCGATAGCATAGCATGGCATCGAATAGCATTGCTTGGCATCGAAAACCACGGCATGGCACAGGCGTCGGGCAGCACAGCGTGGCATGGCACGGCGTGGCAGTTGTCCTGGGGCCGCTCTAGCGGCGGAGCCCCGGGCGACCGAGCATCTGCGGCCGGGCGAGATATGCGCGCGCGCCCTTATGCGTGGAGGCGACGGCAGAGATAGAGGTAGGAGAGGTTGGCATAGCACGGCATAGGCACATCGATAGCATAGCATGGCAACGAACATCACAACATGGCATCAAAAAACCATAGCATGGCATAGGCGTCGATGTAACATGGCGTATGATGGCATCGAATAGCATGGCGTACGCAGTGGATTGGATGCCATTGCGTAGCATGGGATCGAAACTTATAGCATGGCGCGGCCGTCGGATAATGAGTGCGAATGCGGGGCAGGAGGGGGCTCCAGCTCTCCCATACCGATGGCGGAGATAGCGGAGGCTGAGGCCAGACAGAGGGTTGGAATGTCAGCGCGACAGTTTCAGTGCGCGGCGGAAGCTCCGCAGGCTTTGGCTTGGACAGGCTGAGGCGGGTCTGGGCTGGAGCGACCTCGTGCAAGCGTTGCCGTCTGGGCTCGAGACTCTCTGCTGGTGGACATCGCCGGGCAGCTCTGCGCACCAGCTTCTTACTTGTCCCAGTCCGACTCCAGCGGCTGACAGATGGCTCAGTCCGCGCCCGCCGCCGCCGCCGACGTCGCCGCCGCGGCGATCGGCGCGGGCGCCAGGCGCAAAGGCGCGGAGAGGAAGGAGACCGAGAAACGGTGCCAGCTCAAGAACGCGGATACCATCGCCGCCAAGGCGTTTGACCCTTGCGGCGCGAGCGTTATTGACGACGTTCAGCTCGACGCGCCGTGGGCCATCGTGTCCAAGGGCGATTACTTCGCGAAGTTTTTTTCAACGAGCTGGCTGCGAACGAGAGCAATTGCCCCGGCCCCCAGCGCCGCGCAGGGAGTGGGATATCTCGTTTCTGCGAGACGATGGAGAAGCGCATCGAGGCCCAGCAAGGGCACTGGGGCCTCCGCGCAATGACGCAGCCGGAAGTGGTCACGCAGATTGACAGCGAGGCCAAGGACTTGCTCCCGCACCTAAAGACGCCCAACCTCGGCAAGGGCGGCCCGCCGAGCGACGGGGCAGACGCCTTCCGCGCCGCGAATGCTCGGGGGGCGACCGGGGGCGCCGAGGCGAAGGCACCGCCCGCCGAGCCGGAGTTCAGGGCGTCCGTGGAAAAGATCTTCGAGTTTCTCCAGAAAGGCACGGACAGCAACCCTCGCATGGCATTCTTGTACTTGTCCACCGGCAGCGCCGTGGGCGAGACGACGCGGGCTTGGCTCGCCCGCGCCGACCCGACGCCAGATGCGGCCTTCGCGGAGTCCTGTCTCCAGGAGCGGGCCAACGTCTCGGAGGCGCCGGCGGCCTCCGGCAAGTTTGAGCGCGAGAGGGCGACGGGCGACTTGTTCGAGAGGTGAGGCTAGCCAGCGCGTGGGTCTGAGTTGTGCTAGATTGGAGTCGTGGTAGATTTGTGAATCTAATTCCCGCGGCAGGCGTGCGCTTGGAGAGCGCGCGCGACCTGTGTAAATGGGCATCCTGCCGCGCCCTACTACCCGAGCCTACTACCCGAGCCTAGCGAGTGAAAACACATCACGCTCATCATCATCGTCATCATCATCATCACCAAACGCCGGCATGCCGCCCTTGCAGCCTTGCCTCGTCGGCCCACTCGGTGCCGATGGAGGCCCGCCTCGACTTCGCCGCCCAGTGGCCTTGCGTCCTTGCAGCACCCGCGCGATCTGGCCCTGCCGAAGTCGCGGCGATCGCCCGGATGGGGGGGGGCGCTTCCGTTGCGACGTCCGACATTCATAAGTTCGCTGGGTCATTTGAGGCCCAAGGCCGAGAGCACGCCCCCCCGCCCCCAGAGTGTCCGGGCCACCCGACCTCCCAGAGTCTTCCAAGCGCAGTCGGGCCACATCGCGCGGGTCGGTAATCCCGCCTGGCCGCCTTTGCATCCTTGCGTCTTCGGCCCATCCGTAACCGGGTGACGGCCCCGATGGGGGGCTTCGACATCGGCGTCCAAGGGCCGTTTGTCCTAGCCACGCCCGCGCGCGATCTGGCCCTGCCGAAGTCACGGCGATCGCCCGGATGGGGGGGAGGGGCTTCCGTTGCGACATCCGACGTTCACAGTGCATTCGCCGGGTCGTCCGAGGCTCGACCGCACCCCCGCCTCCAAAGTGTCCGAGCCACCCGACTTCCCAGAGTCTTCCAGGCGCAATCGGGTTACATCGCGCGGGCCAGTATTTCATGCGTCCAGAGAACGTCCCTCTGGGACGTTTTCTGGGTCTCTCTCCAAATTTCGTGGCCCCATAGGGAGTTCCACCGAAGGCCCCAGTTGCAGGAATCGCATGCGTGATCTTGTTCACATCCATTTCGGCACACTCCTTCCGCAGGCTCCGGATCACCCCGATGTCCACCAATACAGTTTCCAATAATGCCCGTGACCACATCATTCCTTCCCATGACCTTCCCTTGAGTGTCAAGCTTTTTCGCAGGGGTTCCGAAGGCCCGGAAGTGGTCCCAGGATGGTCGCATCATGGCCCCCAGAGAATCCCCAAACCCCAAAGCAGTTGAGCGACGCAATGAAACGAGGTCGTGTGCGCCGACATTGGCGCGTAAGCTGCACGCGTGAGGTCACGCGTAAACGCCTTCGTCTCCCATGTGGCGTGCCGCGCCGGCAGCCCGCGCAAGCTGCGGCGTGAGGTCGCGGTGCCATTTCGCGTAAGACCCATTTTTGGTCGTCACTCAGTTGAGTCGGTGGCTCGAGGTTGGGGTCCTGAGGGATGGGGTCCTGAGGACGAGGTGCCTCAAACAACGCCGATCCACCCTTGGAACCCTTCCTATCCTTAGGCCCCCATCCCTCAGGACCCCATCTTTGATCCACCAATTGAGATTCCCCAGGAAACTCCAGCAGCAGGCCCAAGAGAGCCTCCGACAGGGCAGCCCACGAGCTCTCGCGCCATGTTTCCGAAGCAGGCGTGTCCCCGCTCCGCGCTGTGGCCCGGTCTGCCCCGCTGCTCTTCGGCGCTCCTCTGCTGGTCGCCCTCCCCGCCTGCGAGTCTCGAGGCATCACGCCCAACTGTGGCCTTTGCACGCAGAGTTGCCTACCCATCGGTCGTTGAAAGTAGGTATTTTTGGAGTCCCCAAACCCAATCTACTTCTAGCGCCTTCCTACTTCAATAATCGATATGTTTTGGCTGCTGTTTGTTGTTATTCTTTGGGCGGGCCCGAACCCAATCTATTTGATCCGCCTTCCTACTTCATGTTTCTACCTATTTCTTCCCGCCGGCGTTTACGGCCCCCGAGTTGCCATGTCTCCGAGCCGCCCTTCTTCTTTTCAGCATCACCTCAAACTTACCTCTATCATCTTCAGCAAATCAGCTTCATCAACCTCATCACCACCGTCGTTGTCGATCACATGGCCCCAAGATCAAGCATCTTCGAAACGCGAGCGGGCGATTTGTGGGACGGTTTCCGGGCGAATTCTCGCAATCGCGCCCTCGCCTTGGGCGCCCATTTGCCCCCTCCCATTCCATTCATCATGCACCATACCAAGACGTGGGAGCGACGCGCAGCGAGCGTCAAATCTTGTGTATGTGTGAATGACCGAATTAATAAAGGAATCAAATAAGGAATGGCTTATTTAATTAAAACGCTTATATATGTATACAGACACATCTACCTGTATACATCTATCTATACCTACATATGCTTTTATATATATAGAGAGAGGGACATCGATATGTGTATATATGTACATATACATATGTGTATGTGCTGGGGCTGCCCTGCCAGGTGCTTCGACTCTCCGTGGTTGCGCCGGGCCTCCAGGGGCCTTCCCGAGCGGCCCGAGAGGCGTCCCAGACAGCCCCAAGACGGACCAGCAGGGCCTCGAAAGGCCCCCATGACGATGCAAGGAGGCCTCGAATCGCCGACATATTGTTTCAAGAAGCCCAATAGCCTCCAGATGGCCCTTCTGGCTTCCCTGAAGCCCCAGGGCCCCCCAGGAGCACTCTCAGGATTTGCGGGATGGTCTTGGCTGACTTGGATTAGCGCGTCCCCGATGGGAAGTGTTCAGAGGAGGAGGAGGAGGCAATGGGGGGCGGCCAGCGGGTCGTTAGGGGGAAGGTGGTGGAAGTGGTGTGGGGGGGAGGGAAATGATGGGGCGAGGAGGTGGTGATGGTGTGGAAGAGGAGGAGGAGGAGGAGGAGGAGGAGGAGGAGGAGGAGGAGGAGGAGGGGAGGGGGAGGGGAGGAGGAGGAGAGGAGGAGGAGGAGGAGGAGGAATAGGAGGAGGAGGAGGAGGAGGAGGAGGAGGAGGAGGAATGGTGGAGGGAGGAGGAGGAGGAGAAGGAGGAGGAGGAGGAAGAGGAGGAGGAGGGAGCGGATCTCCAGCCTGGCTCCTCTTCAGGTTCGCCCCATTTTTTTCCGTTCGTCCTCCTGATGGTCTTTCTCGTCCTCGTCCTCCCCCTTCTGGCCCGCCAGCCGTGTGTGCGGGGCCCCGTGGGAGGCCCTGGGCGCCCAGAATGGCGCTCAGAGCCCCAAGTTGGGTCAACGTCGAGGGCTGGAGCGCTGCGGGAAGGAAAACATCATGTCCTCCCCGTCGTTCGCTCGTGCTTCTCATGTCGCCAGACTGCTCCTGCCCATCCTGCCCGACTGCTTTCCACCTCCGGCCCCGAGGCCCCAGGGCGGGGGGCGGCGCCGGGCTCCCCCGCGCGCAGGTCGGGTCGGCCATGCGCGCCACCGAGACCTCGAGGTCGCGAGGGGTGCGGGGGTCACGGAGGGGCGCGAGGGAGGGCAGGCGGCGGAAGGCAGGCGAGGGAGTGCAGGCGATGGCGGGGAAGGAGGGAGGAGGGGGGGAGGAGAAGGTGAGGAAAAGGGGAGGTGGAGGAGGAGGAGGAGGAGGAGGAGGAGGAGGACCAGTGTAAACCCAAGAGTCATCAACGACGTTGGAATGAACCCTCCCTCCAAGCTCCCCCTTCATAGGTCCCTACAAGGGCTCATTTCCATTGAGGGAAGTGCCTCGTTGGAAGACAACCGTTTGAAGACCCTGACGCATGCCAAAACATTGTTCTCGGGAATTCAACGCCACGGATCAACCTGACTGCTGCGTCTTGACGATCCTGAATCGTGCCAGAACGCCATTTTTTGATTTCAACACCGCGAATCAACATAACTGTTGTGCCCGCATAATCTTGAATCCGTCCAAAACACAATTTCTGGTACGCTGATCATGGAAATCCGTGACATGTTCCAAATTCTTGAAACGAATGTGCGCGGTGCTAAGGCGAGAGCCACATTTTGAAAACCGCCCGCCCTCAATCCGTGAAGCCCTTGCATTTTTAAACGAATGCGCGCGATGCTGAGGCGAGAACCAACTTTTGAAAACGACCCGCCCTCAATGCGTGAGACTCTTGCAAGTTATTACAACGAATGTGCGCGGCGCTCAGACGAGAACCGCATTTTGAAAACCACTCGACCTCAATCCGTGAAGCTTTGGCAATTGGTTCAAAACGAATGTGCGCGGTGCTAAGGCGAGAAACACATGTTGAAAACCACCCGCCCTCATTCCGTGAAACTCTTGCAATGTGTTAAACCAATGTGCGCGGCGCTAAGGCGAGAACCACATTTTTGAAAGAGACCCGCTCTCAATCCGTGAAACTGTTGCCACTGCTCAAAGTTCAGAGTCATAAGTGGTGAGGACTTCTCAGGCGAAGCGCCCAGCCCGCCCTAAACATTGGCCTCGGGGTGCGACAGGGAGAATTTATTCATAACGAAAAGGAATGCAGGAGGAGGACGAGGACAAGGACGAGGGGGACAAGGAGGAGGAGGAGGAAGAAAACGATGAGGAAAAAGAGGATAAAGAGGGGGAGATGGAAGGATAGACGATCGGGAGGATACTAATGGGAAAGGACGAAGAGGGGGAACGAGGAGGAGGCTGAGGAGGAGGAGGAGGAGGAGGACGAGAGGACAAGGGATGATGGGGAAGGAAGGAGGGATGAAGGGAGGGATGAGGGGTGGGCGGGAGGGGGGAGGGAGCGATGCGGAGGAAGAGGCTCCAGTCGCCCCATGGGGGCCCGCAGGAGCTGAACGAACGCCCTCATTCCTCTCGCATCCTTTCGTTGGTAGGATAGACAAACCGGCACGAACACAAACAAGCGCTGATATCCATGAGCATCGGAGGGGAAGGAAAACCAAGGACGCCTGGAAGCATGATGTGGGGAGTCCTGGAACTGATGCCAATCTGTGCGTGTCTCCGTGGGCCCCGCGCCTCGTCGTCGTCGTCGTCGTCGTCGTCGTCGTCGTCGTCGTCGTCGTCGTCGTCGTCGTCGTCGGCCGGGGGCCGCGCCTCGCGCCAGCGGGGCGCCGCGGGGGGCGCCGCGGGCGCAGCTGCATTGGGCGACCTGGGCGCTGGCCGCCGGCTCCCGGGCGCGGCCCGCCCGAGCTTCGGGAGGCAAAACAACACACAGACACAATGAATCGTCGATTCCCCAGAAAATATGGGAAGATATGGGAAGTGGGGGGGGGAAGACAAAAACCCAGAAAATATAGGAAAATATAGGGAATCCTGTTGTTTGTGTCTATTCATTTGTGTGTCCCAGGGCCCCCTCAGAGCTGCGCGGCCCTTTGGCGCCCCGGAGAGGCTTCCCCGAGGGCCTGTCGGGGGCGCCCAGGGGTGGGGTGACGACTACCCAGACATCGGGCGTCTCGAAAAAATCGGGGCAGAGGCTTTTCATGGGTTTTGGCCTCTCGGGGCCCTCGCCGGGCCTCGGGACCGTCAAAAAACGACTCGGGATGAAAAACCGGTCCCAGGGAAGTGGTCGGGAGGTCGGGGGCACGCGTCTCGAAAAAATCGAGACGTCGGATGTCTGGGTACAGTGGAAACCCATGCCAAGAAACACCCTGCTTGCCTCCAGAGTACCCTGGGTTTCTTGGGCCTCGATGGTTTTGCGGTGGAGGGCGCGACATTCCCACACCAAAAATCCATGGACGTCCTGGGGTCTCAGGGTTGGGGTTCTTGTGGAAGGTATCTTGTGGACCGGCCTCCACTGTAGGGGTGTGTGGTCATGGCGGGGGCCATGATATTTCTCCAGATTTCATGGTGCCTCTTTTAATTTCAATGCATCCCCGCCCCCCCCCCACTCTGAGCCGCGCGCGTGCCGCCAGCCATGGTTTGCGCCCCCCCCCCCCCTCATGCCCCCTCTTGGACGACCTCGAGCCTAACGGCTGTTTGCGAATCGACCCGTGGGGATCGCAGATCCTGGCAATTCCACGCGAATCCGCGCAGATCCAACAGGTGTCCAGGGGAAGCTGGAGCAGATCGTGGCCGCTCCAGCGCGAGTCGAGGGATCCGCTTTCTTGTGCGAGTGTCAGTGCGGGGCCAGAAAAAGCGTCGGGGCTCCGTCTGGTCATTGGCCGCTCGGTCTCGCGTTCTGCCCGCGGCTTGTTACAGTGTCTTGCTGTCCGTCTTGGCCTCGCTTACGGTTGCGGTTCGGATGGAGCTTGGCGCCGCAAGGGCGACTTCTCCTCCCCGTTCCTGCCGCCTCGTTGCCGCGCTTTCTGCTTCCCCACAAGCCGGGCTGTCTGGGCCGGTCACTAGCAGACGCTGAAATGCGTCTCAATGAGGGGCATTTTGTCCCTGGCATGTGCATGTGCCGCTGCGAGTGTTGTCCGCTGGAATCCGCGGCAATCTCGCGCCAATTACTGACGTACCGCGCCCCGGACGTTGTGCTCGCTCCCTGTCTCTCGCCTCGGAGCCGCGGACCAAAAAAGTAACCCACCAGCCCATCCTGAAACGATGGCAACTCGATCAGGGACGTGGGCAGCACGCAGAGGAAGGCTCCCCCAGTGGAGGCCTCTTGGAGCGTTTTGGGGGCCTCTTGGTGGTCCCGGACGCCTCTTAGAGCGTCTTGGGTGCCTCGGAGAGTTTCTTGGGGCCTCTTGGGGGTCTCTTGGGAGCCTCTTGGAGGCCTCTTGGGCGCCTGTTGGGGCCTCCTGGGGCCTCCTTTCAGGGCCCTCTTGAAGCGCTTTTGGGAGCCTTGGGAGCGCTCTTGGAGCCCTCTTGGGCCATCTTGGAGCCATCTTGAAGCCTCGGATGGCCATCGGAAGCGAAAAGGCGAGAGAGCCAACCATATTTATTGTCCTAAAGTTTTGGAAGAATTTTGGCATCTTCGGGGCCTCCTGGGGGAGCTCTTTGGCCACTTGGAGCCGTCTTGGGGCGGTCTTGGGGTCTCTTGGAGCATCGCCATCTTGAGGCATCTTGGGATATTTTGAGCCATCTTGGAGGTCATTTTGGGCTCTCCCAGGCGCTCTTGGGGTCATCTTAAGCTGTGCCCCCCCCCCCCCCCCCCCCCCTCCCCGGGAGGCCAACATGTGGCCAAAACCTATGTAATACCAATGGTTTTGGCATTCTCGCCGAGGCCTCTTGGAGCGTCTTGGGGGCCTCTGGGGGGCCTCTGGGGCCTCTTGGGGGTTTCTTGGGAGCCTCTTGGGGGCATCCTGGGGACCTCTTGGGGGCCTCCTGGGGCCTCCTGGCCACCTCTTGGGGCCCTCTTGGGGCACCCTCAGGAGCCTTGGGAGCGCTCTTGGGGCCATCTCGGAGGAGAATCAAAGAAACGGGGGTCTCAATTAGCGCCGCCCTCCCAAAAGGTCAAAATGGAGCCCAAACCCTAGTAAAACAAATGATTTCGGTTTCCTCGCCGAGGCCGTTTTGGACGATCCAGCGACCCGCGGAACGCCCCCTCCAGGTCCAGGGGAGGGGGTAGGGGGAGGGGTCAAGACGCCCTCCCCGCCCGCAAGCCGTCTCGCTCACTCCCACCCGGCCTCCCAACACATACGTAGCACCCGAGCCTGTCCCGAGCCTCAGCATATTCAGCAGTCGTCTTTGGATGGGCAGCTACTGGGGCCAATCCGCCGCCGCCGCCGCCTCCCCCGCCGCCGCCGCCGCTGTCCGACGCCGCCGCCGCCGCGCCGCCGCCGCCGCCGCCGCTGTCCGACGCCGCCGCCGCGCCGCCCGCCGCAGCCGCCGCCGCCGCCGCCCGCCCGCCGCCGCCGCCGCCGCCCCCGCTGCCGAATCGCCGCCGCCGCAGCCGCTGCCGCCGCAGCCGCTGCCGCCACCGCTGCCGCCGCCGCCGCCACGGCCGCCGCCACGGCCGCCGCCGCCGCCCCCGCCAGTGTTGTTGAAAATAACGACCATCTTGTGTTTACGTGCATCCACGGATGTGTGTTCCTCTCCTCGCGTGGCGTTTTGCCCAGCACGCTTGAAACACTGGCCGTCGGGAATATCGTCGTCAGCACCCCCACCACCATCGTCAGCATCATCCTCCACCCTCCCCCTCCCCTCCCCCTCCCCCAGTAGTGCAAAGCTGAGTCGAGGCCCCTCGCCGCCGCTGCACGCGGTCAGCTTTGCAGATTTGGGGGCAAGGGGGGAAGGGGGCAGGGAGAGGGGGGGGAGGGGGGAGGGAGGAGGAGCGGGGGGGAGGGGGGAGGAGATGGAAAGGGGGGGATCTGGCGACAATGGCGATCCGGAGGATGAGGATCGGGGGGATCAGGATCACAAGAAGGAGGAGGCGGAGGAGGCGATTAATGTGAACCATGAAGACGTGGATGTGGAGGGGGATGTTGGTGAGGGTGCGGGTGGTGACGAAATGGCGGTGGATGATTGATGATGATGATGATGATGATGATGATGATGATGATGATGATGATGATGACGATGACGATGACGATGACGATGATGATGATGATGACGATGATGCTGATGATGGTTCTGGTGATGATTGTGCTGATGATTAAAGGACACCCATTTTTGGGATGACCCTCAATCCATTTCTGCACGGATGAGGGGGCGAGGATGGGGAGGTTGGTGAGGGTGCGGAGGGTGAGGAAGAAGAGCAAGCTGATGACGATTGAGGGGCATACATTTTTGGATGCCCCGCAATCCACCCCTGCACGGATGAGGGTGTGAGGAGGGGAATGTTGGTCAGGGTGCGGGTGGTAACCAAGAGGAGGTGGATGATGATGATGCTGATGATGACGATGATGATGACGACGATGATGATAATGACGATGATGCTGATGATGGTTCTGGTGATGATGATGATGATGATGATGATGATGATGATGATGATGATGATGATAAGGATAAGGATAAGGATAAGGATAAGGATAAGGATAAGGATAAGGATGATGATGATGATGATGATGATGATGATGATCTGTATTGAGGGGCATCCCGACTACGATGACGATGATGGTGATGATCAGAATGGTGGTGATGATGATGATGATGATGATGATGATGATGATGATGATGGTGGTGGTGATGATGATGATGATGCGTGCGGATGGTGACGAAGAATATGTGGATCAAGATGAGGAGGAGGGGGATTACGATGTGGATCAAGATGTGGATCAAGATGTGGGTCAAGATGAGGATTACGAGGAGCACGAACGAAAGGAGGATGGAGGACGGACGAGGGAAGCAGGAAAAGGTGAGGCGGGAGAGGGAAGCGGAAACGGGAGCGTGAGGGGACGCTAAATTTTTACACGCTGCCATCCCTTTCTAGGGAGCGCTGGGCCGTGCATCTGCGGGACCGCGCAGTGAATCTGCATTTTTCTTGAGGGGTGCGTACAGCCAAGACGCTGAAGTAAGGAACACTTTGGAATCGGAAGGGGCTCGATGTTCCTTATGTCCTTCCGCGGTTGTTCCTCTAGCCCTTCTCGTGCACCCAGGCTTTTTTGAAGCCGCAGATGGGCTTCGTTCCTTATTTCGCGTTCCTTCTTTTAGCAGCCCGAGTGTAACGGGGCCGCGCAGTGAATCTGCATTTTTCTTGAGGGGTCCGTTCGAACCACATTATACAGAGCATGATTTGGCAAGTCTTCTTCCGAGGAGCGTCGATAATCATCCCTGTCCTTGTCATCGTCGCCACCCGTCTGTCACTTATTAGGTTCGGAGCAAATCCTGTGGCATGTTTCTGGTATGCGCCGGTACGCCCCCAGGGCAGATGTGAGAACACATGGATCACACATGGGATGGCTATTTCCTCTCACATCCAGCGCTCGCCGTTCGCATCGTAGGCAGGGCAGCCGTTACCATTGTGAGGGGTCTCTCGCGCTGCATCTGGCGAGTCTGGCAACCAGGGCACGGCCAAGCGCATTGTAATGTGCGAGGCGAAAACCTGTGTACAAAAATCTTCGCGCGTCGCGCATCGGAGGATGCATGCGTTGACTGGCCGCAAAAGGACTCCAGCGGCCCGCTGCCGCAAAACATGTCAGAGACAGCACAATCGACCATGACACAAATTATGTCGATGCTCGTTATTATGAACAACGCCGCCAGCGCCGCAGGCGCCGCAGCCGCTGCCCCGCCGCAGGCGCCGCAGCCGCCGCCGCTGCCAAGCGTGCCCCGCATTATTTTTCTTGACGCGGATGGTGGGGGGAGGCCGCGCCGGGTTCCTTTTTAAAAATGCCAGGGGTGGTGGGGGGGGGGCCCTCATTGTCCCTGGTTGGCTCCCAGTCGCCTGGGGGAGGGGGTGTAGGGAACAGTGATAAACCCACCCTGAAGGGGAAGAAGGGGGTGGAAAATGAAACACCCTAAACCACCTACGCCCTAAATGGCTGGTGTGATTCTAGAGTTCGGCTCCTTCAGTGAGTTCCCGTTGCGAAGATTGTCAGGAAGTTTTGCGAGGGCCAGGCGGAGGCCGGTGCTCCAGGCGCGGGTCCTGCCCGCGCGGTCCCCAACAGCTCTCGGCTTCCCAGAGACCGCCGTCGCGACAGCGTGCTGCAGGTGCTCTTAGAGATACACGCGTCGGAAACAATGGACCAACACTCATGCAGAACAGATGGTTTGAACTCCCCCCCTCCCCCAAATACAATGTCGGTTTCGAATATTCCGATTCTCTGCCTCCGAGTGGCCTCCGAGGAACGTGCCAACTTTGGACTGCGGGGGGAGGGGGGAAGTGTTGCTTAATTCTTCACGCTTCGCGTATCCCCACCAGCCCATCTCAAAACAGCAACTCTTGCAGAGCATGCCGACAGTCGTGTTTTTTTCAGGCGTGTTTCCGCCTGCCCCCGCATATCTCCCCTGTTCCTCTTTCTTCCCGCCTCCTTGTACATCCTCCTTGTGGTGGGAGCGGGAGAAGGACGAGGCGGAGGAGGAGGGAGAGAAAGCGCTCCTCGTGGTTTGAGTCGTTTGGGGTTTCTCGTCCTGGTGTGAGTCGTTCGGGCCCTTCTTCCTGGTGTGAGTCGTTCGGGCTCTTCGTGGTGTGAGTCGTTCGGGCTCTTCGTCCTGGTGTGAGTCGTTCGGGCTTCTCGTGGTGTGAGTTGTTCGGGCCCCTCGTCCTGGTGTGAGTCGTTCGGGCCCCTCCTCCTGGTGTGACTCGTTCGGGCTCCTCGTGGTGTGAGTCGTTCGGGGCCCTCGTCGTGGTGTGAGTCGTTCGGGCTCCTCGTGGTGTGAGTCGTTCGGGCGCCTCGTCCTGGTGTGAGTAGTTCGGGCCCGGAGCCTCTTGGAGGCCTTTTGGGGCGTCTTGGGGGCCTCTTGGCGGCCCCAGGGGCTTCTAGGAGCGTCTTGGGTGCCTTGGGGGAGCCTCTTCGGGCCTCTTGGGAGCCTCTTGGAGGCCGTTTGGGGCGTCTTGGGGGCCTCTTGGCGGCCCCAGGGGCTTCCAGGAGCGTCTTGGGTGCCTCGGGGGAGCCTCTTGGGGCCTGTTGGGGGCCGCTTGGGGGCATCTTGGGGGCCTCTTGGAGGCCTCTTGGGGCTTCTTGGGGCTCTTTGGGAGGGGTCTGGGAGGTATCTTGGGGCCATCTTTCGGGCGATCGATCACAGATGGGGCGAGCACTTTTCTCCTCCCCCCCGTCGGGGCCAGAATCCTCGTGAGAGGTGTCAAATTTTAGCCCTCCCAGGAGTCGAAAAAAAAAACCTCCAACGACCCGCGAAACCCCCTCTCCAGGTCCAGGGGGAGGGGGTAGGGGGAGGGGTAAACCCCTCCCCGAAGGGGAAGAAGGGGGGTTGAGAACAGAGAGAGCTCGCTAAACCACTCACGCCCAAAGGGCTGGTGGGATTTCCTATTTCAACCGTGTGAAATAGACCGAGGGCCGATGTGTGCGGAGGCTGGGATTGGACGGGCGGTTCGGGTTGCGTTTGCCTCTTCGTGCGGCCTCTGTTTTCCTTTGGTTTTTCGGGGACCGCCACTGCGAGCGCGTGCTTGTGTGGGTCTGGGCGATGCCGCGGGCCAAGGACCACGCGGTCGGCCCTAGGGGAAATGTCTTCCTGTTAATATTCGAGTCGGGTGATCGACTGCAGGGATTTACCCCAAAATTGGTTATCTCAGAGAAATCCCCCACACAAAGCACGTAGCGTCATCGCAAATCTATGGGGCCTTCCACGTGTTCCCATAGATTCGACGAACATGTCAAGTCTGGGGCAACTCAATTGTGTAGTCTCCATCCCCCCTCCTCCTCTTCCTCCTCCTCCTCGTCCTCCTCCTCCTCCTCCTCTCCTCCTCCTCCTCCTCTGTCATTCCTTCCCCTTATAGATAATTTCTCCCTGTCGCAGTTCGAAGTTTCAAACATGACAACAGCTTCACAGATGGAAGGCGGCTGGTTTTCAAAATGTGGGCCTCGCCTTAGCGCTGCGCGCATGATCTTCAATATTTGCAGGAGTTTCACGGATTGAGGGCGGTTTGTTTTCAGGATGTGGCTCTCGCCTTCGCGCCGCGCGCTCTCGTTTTAAATTTTCGCAGGAGTTTCGCGGATTGAGGGCGGGTCGTTTTCCAAATGTGGTTCTCGCCTTATCGCCGCGCACATTTTTCCACCGTTGCAAGAGCTTCTGGATTGAAGGCGGATGGTTTTCAAAATGCGGCTCTCCTTTTAGCGCCTCGCACATTTGTTTTCAACATTTGCAAGAGTTTCACGAATTGAGGGCGTGTGGTTTTGAAATCTGTGGCTCTCGCCCCAACGCCGCGCACATTCGTTTAAACAACTTGCAAGAGTTTCACGGATTGAGGGCGTGTCGTTCTCAGGATGTGGTTCTCGCCTTCGCGCCGCGCAGTCGTTTTCAAAATTTGCCAGAGATTCACGGATTGAGGGCGTTTCTCCCCCAAATTGTGGTTTTCCTTTTAACGCCGCCCACATTCGTCTTCAACATTTTCAAAAGTGTCACGAATTCCCATGATCAGCGTACCAGAAATAGTGTTTTGGACGGGTTCAGGATTATGCGGGCGCAACAGTTATGTTGATTCGCGGTGTTGAAGTCCCAATAACGGCGTTCTGGCACGATTCAGGATCGTCAAGACGCAGCAGTCAGGTTGATACGTGGCGTTAAAATCCCGAGAACAATGGTTTTTCAAACGGTTGTTTTCCAACGACGCAGTTCCTTGAATGGAAATGACCGCTGTAGTGGCCTATGAAGAGGGAGTTTGGAAGGAGGGTTAATTCCAACATCGTTGATGACTCTTGGGTTTACACTGGTCCTCCTCCTACCCTTCCCCCTCCCCCTTCCGCTCCCCCTCCTCCTCCTCCTCCTCTTCCTTCTCCTCCTCCTCGGAGCATCATGGTCATTCCTTCTCCCCTGCGGCTGCCGTTGTCTCTCTGCAGATATGGCCGGAGGGAGGGTGTGCACGGACTGGCTCCCCTACTTCACGCAGAAGGCCACGGAGTGGGGCCTGAGATCGTTCAAGTTGCAGTTCGCAAGGAGCGTCCTTCAATGAAGAAAACGCCATAAACATAAACTTTTGCCGCTCCGCGTGGATTTCTCGGGTCCGCGCTGGACCTGCCTCCCTGGCGCGCGGAGCGCGCCAGTGGCGGCGCCGGAGGCGCTTCGCGGGGGGCCAGGCGCCGATCCAAGCAATCCGTGCTGACTGCCAAAAGTTTATGATTATGGCGTTTTCTTCTTCTTCGAATTCTCCGAGACGGGAATGTGTACATGACCACCGCCGGGAGGACCCATTTTCGGGGACCTCGGCAGGCGGTAGATGTGGACATATTCGGCGGGCCCCCTGGGGCCAAGATGTATCCATATTGGGGCACCAGGACGTCGGTTCCCAGGCGGTGGGTATGGATAAATCCCCGCCTCGCACATCCTGCATCCACTCTGCATGCTGAGATCCATCCATGCTGGTTTCTGTGCGTTCGCTTTCTGCTGACAAGCCGCTGACTCAGTCTGCTCAGTTTAGGAAGAGGAGGACGAGGATGGTTGCGCACTACCTGTCTGGCCTGTCCCTGCTGTCGCGCACTATTTCGCTGCGATGCTCACATGTGTTTCCTGACGTGCTCCATTTCAGACTGCTGTAGCATACGGCATGCCCGTAAATATCGCACTGGCGCTTTGCATTTTGGGATCGGTTTATTGCCCTAATCAGCTTGTCCATGCTTCCCGTCTAAGACCCCGGGTGTGGGGTCGTCCAAATCTAGAACAGGTGACGCGTGGCCCGTGGTCTTCCACATGGTCTCTCATACCTATACGACCACCCTTAGGGTGAGAAGGAGGTTCGGGGGAGGGAGGAACCAACGTCTCACTGAGTCGATCTCACTGCCGATCTCACTGCTGATCTCACGCTCGATCCACTAATCCGATCTCACTATCGATCTCACTCCATCGATCTCACTATCGATCTCACCGTCGATCTCACTATCCCTCTCATTATCCCTCTCACTATCCCTCTCCCTACGATCTCACTATCGATCTCACGGGACACAATCGGGATACCACGGGACACCGACGTGACACCGCGGGACACCATGGGACACCATGAGACACCATCGGGACACCACATCGCCCCCGCGACTCATGCCTGAAACCTCCCACCCCCCCTGGCCGGTTTTCTTTTCTTCCTTCCGCGGGTCCGTTTTCGCGGCGACACGTTAAACCCGGGACCCTTGGCGGCGCATGGATTTTTTTTTGTGAGTTATAATTTTTCCGCGCACGTATTGCTAGAATCCCTCTGGCTAGAGCACGCTTGGCACTTGAGTGCAATTGGTATTGTAATGTGCTAGCGCGCAGCTGCTCCTAGAGTGCACCTGGTCTTGCAGCACAACTAGTCTGATCGAACTGCGATTCAGGCATTCAAGGAAACAGTATAGACTCGTGACTTAGGACTGAGGAAACACTAGAGGATCGCGACTTGGGAGTACGGAAGCATAATATACTCTCGATTCAGGAATAAGGAGACAGTCTATAATGTCGATATCGGACATCGGACACATGTTCGTGCAAGTAATTCTGGTATAGTTCCGAAGCGCACTTACTATTTGAGTGCATTGGCAATATGGGCTCTCGCGCTTTTCCTCTGGTTGTGCTGAGGTGGGTGGGACCCCGCGCGCCAGTACCCCCGCGGCCGGGAGTTCGTTTTTCTTCCGGGAATTCAGGCAGGGGTAACCCCCGTGCCCGAAAGCCCACCACCAAAGAGCTTCTTTCTTCTGCGGAAGCTGGACCTCCCTGGGTTCCTCGGCGCGCCCCGGGAATGGTTTCCTCCCAGAAGGCCCCCCCGCGGGTCCCTCCTGGACCGTCCTGGATGCCTGCCTGCTGGGCCGCACCGAAGCAGGTGGTGGTCTCCCACACGGTCGTCCGCGTGGCCGGCCGTGAGGTCTCCCCCGCACCGCTCTCGTGCCCGTCCCCGGGGGGGGGGGCGGGCGAGGCCCCCCCCCTCCCCTTTCCGGAGGCCAGAGGCGGCCAGCAGCAGGAGAGCCGTCGGGGTGGTCGGCCAGGGTTGGTGGGCCTGTGTTCCACCACCACCACAAGTTGGAGGGGGAGGGGGTCCTCCTCCTCCTCCTCCTCCTCCTCCTCCTCCTCCTCCTTCCCCCCATCCAACTTCTGGTGGTGGGGGAAAACAGGCCCATCAAGGGTCTCCCGCATGGTCTCCCAGATAGTCTTGAGTCGAGCATGTCCCTCTACAGGAGGAATATTCAAAAACAGTCAAAGCATACTCTGGGGACGATGTTTCTGTTGTGTTTGATTATATATATATATATGTGTGAGTACTGTGTGACCATGTTTTATGTTTCGTCCAAAACCCGCCTGTAGGAGGACATGCCCGACCTAAACATTGTCTCTCCTGTGACCTTCTGTGCGGTGTCCCGTAAGGTCTCTTTTTTGCATGGTCTCCCAAATGTTGTTTGCACGGTTTCTTTTCTATGACATGTTATGGTCTTTGTTTGGTCTTTTTTAGGATGTTGTTATGGTTGTGATTCCGTTCTCCCTTCCAGTACGATCTAGAGTACTAAGTATACGACTCGTCACCAATTTCGCATTGCACAGAGCGGTTTGGGGTATTATTCTGGCAAGGGTGTTCTTTTTTTGTTATTGCCAGGTTGCCTTGCCACCCTGTAATTTCTATCGTGCGGCGCAGTCGAGTATTGTCGATTCAGTCGTTTCATTTGCAAGCACAGGAAAATACTGATCCCGCTGATCATGTGGAGGTATTGTCCCGACAGAGGTTTCCCCAGCTGCCTCCAGCCTTTCTCTTTCAGAAGCGTATGCAATGAAATTGTGTTCATAGCAATCGCGATTGTTTGCGTCCGTGCTCATGACGTTTCGAATGCAGTCCAGCGTGTCTCTCTCCAGGGCGAGGTACATCGCCCCCCCATGCTTCTGTTTCAGGATGCTGGTGGTGGGTCAGCTCGTGACGCCCGCTGTGCCTTGAGATACCCCGAGATAAATCGGAATGAACTGGGGCAGATCTGTCCACGGTTCGATCGATATGACGATACATGCCAATGTCCACGCGTTGCATCGAGCGAGTCGACTAAGCACCTCCGAAGGCGGCGTGCCTCCTCCGCCGACGGGGCCCGATGCGAACGGTCCGATGATGCCAGCGATTTGGCCGATCCGTGATGACTTGTAGCCTCTGTGCGATCCGTGATTTGACCGATCCGTGATGACCCTTTCGGGTGGCCTCATGTGGAGGCCGGAGCGGCTCCCTGGACGGCGGAGGGAGCGCCTCAGACAGGCCCAGGGTGTACAGATAACTCGCGTCTTTTCTGCAGCCCTCGCTGCCCCCCCATTCACCGCGCTCCCATGTATCGCCGCCCAAGAGGAGGAGGAGGAGGAGGAGGAGGAGGAGGAGGAGGAGGCGGAGACCCAGAGCTCTCCATGCCCTCAGAGAGCCTCCTGGGGCGCTCCAGCACGGCCGCGGCGCCCGCCGCGTCCTCCCCGGCACCCGCCGGCTCTCGAAGGTCCCCCGGGTCTCGACCCGATCCTGCCCTTATGCGTTGAGATCCTGGCGACGCAACTTTTTCAAGCCAGGCGCTTTCGCGTAATTTCGGGCCCCAGGGCCCTCACAGACCGATCTGGCTCGAAGAATGGCTCGATTTTTTACGGCGTCTCAATTTTTTTTGAGACGTCGGATCTCAGGGTATCCAGGCCTCCCGCACCGGCGCCCGCACAGACACTGTCCGGCCCGCCCCCACGGCCTTGGGGCTGCCTTTGGGGCACCCCCGCGATGGGGCTCCGCACCAGAGGACGGCATCGGACGGGGCTAGGACGAGGGTGAGTCCGTTCCAGAGCGCTCCGGAACGCTCTCAGAGCCGAATCTCAGAGATTCTCGATTATGGCGAGGGAAAAGATTAAGCAACACTCCCCCCTCCCCCTGCAATTCAAAGTTGGCACGTGTACGCATCACTGGTCCGACCCTCAAACTCTGGAGATCCGAGCCCAACATTGCATTCGGGGGGAGGGGGCGGGGAGTTCACACCATCTGTTATGAGTGCGTGTTTCTTAATTCAGGCGATCGCAAACATGGATCCAGGGGGCGTGGATTAGCGACGGGTCCCGTTTCCATTGGAAATCGCAGATTTCCGCCGTTGGGCGAGGCGGCACCGGCCGCACTTTGGGGAGGGTGCCTCCCCCGACCCATGGACGTGGCGACCGCGCGCCAAATCCATGGATCGCTGATCCATCCATGCTTGCGCGCCCCCGATGAATTGTTTCCGACACCAGTGTCCTCACCCAACTTTATCCTCGTCCTGGCTTCGACTTGGGGGGGGGCGCCTGTCGCAGGCCTAGAGGTTGACATCAACACCAAGATCGGCGGTGTGCCTCCACTGAGGGAAGACGATCCCGATCTCGGTGATGGTGGCAATATTCTGGCTTCCAAGGTGACCGCGAAATATTTCCACCAACACCGAAATCTAGGATCAGATTCCCCATGTGGAAGCAACCCCCTGTGCTGGTGTTGGTGCCAATTTCCAGGCCTCCAAGCCTGCGCGCATGCTCCCCTCGGCGGCTCCCGCGGCTCGGGCTCGGCCCAGCTCGCTCCCACGGCCCAGGGCAGCCTCTGGGGGACGCTTGCGCACGCGCCCCTTCGGCGACTCCCGCCGCTCGGTTCGCTCCCGCTGGCGTGGCTCGTGGGCGCTCTCGCACGGCTCCCCCTTTTCCTCCTCATGCTCGTCCTCCTCCTCCTTCTCCTCCTTTTCCTCCCTCTCCTCCGCCTCCTCCTCCGCCTCCTTCTCCTCCTCCTCCTCCTCCTCCTCCTCCTCCCCCTCCTCCTCCTCCTCCTCCTCCTCCTCCTCCTCGTCCTCCTCCTTCTCCTCTTTCTCCTCCTCATCCTTCTCCTCCTTCTCCTCCTCCTCCTCCTCCTCGTTCCTCCTCCTCCTCCTCCTCTTATTATTCCTCCTCCGTAGCAGTTTGGGTTAAAACCGATGTTGCTGTACTTGCGGCCCGCAACTGTTCAGAAAGGATTGGGGATCGCGAGCCAGGTTGCGCGACAGAGCGAGAGGCAACACGGCCTCTTTTCGCGCGCGTTTTCGTTGGGCCCTGTGATGGCGCCCGATCGTGCTGGTGCAGCTACTGATCGAACTTGGTTTTGCCGGTAATGCACCCACACTTAGACAAGAGAGTTTTTTCAGCAAACCTGATCGAGGCATGTGCTACCACAGTCTGCCGTTATTCGAACGGGTCATGCTTCCACAGTTACAAGGCACCCGAAGCCGCAAGTATGCGGCCTCTTTGGGCAGAGAAGGCTGAGACGAATGAGGAGCTTCAGCGTGCATACGCTACCATGCAATAGCTGAAGGCCATACTTCAAAAGTGTGTTTCCTCCTGTGTCTGTTGCCCGAAATCCGATTGCAATCAATGTTGGAGCTTAGGTTTTCTTGTCGAGGAAGGTTCTTATGACGAAGGCAGATCAAGGCCTCGAATGGTTGAATTCGACATGACCAGCAAGTGTGCAGGTCCTGCATGGCGGACCCTACGCGAATGTGTCATCATGGAACGCGAAGATATTCAGCCAAATACCAATCCGCATAAGCCAGCTGCTGCCAGGATGCTCTATCTCACCCGCACGATTGATGCCGTGGTGCTACAGATCACGAAGCACGAGAACCAGTGGGCGACAAGGAATATCAGATTCTGGCAATTCAGAAAGATATCGAGTCTGCTGAGACACCCACTGCTGACAAGAAAGTCAAACTTGAAAAGATGCGAGCTAAAGAGATGGAGATTGCGATGAAGTCCGGAATCATGCCCCGCCGCAGAGTGACAAAGGCGATGAGCAGACGATTGGTGCCTTCGGGCTTGATGCTACGAAATTGTGTGAGATGTTGCGCGGTTTGGGTGCTGGTGGTCTCTCTCAGACGCTTGCGGCAGGCATTGCAGGTGCGATGTCGCAAATCATCTCCAACGCGGAGGTCGCGGTGCTGGGAAAAGATGGGGCGTCTTCATTTGCTGGTCCATAAGGTGCGTCAGAGGAGGATGCTCAAGCTGTTCGGGCTAAAGAAGCACCGATGGCAAGCGAGCGCGCAGTGCCGATCAAATTGACAGCTTCCGCGCGGCAGGCATGGGGGATATTAAGACTACGTTCGAGGTAGCAGGGGTCGCGGCCCTGGAGGATGAGGGGGAGAGTCAGAAGGCAGCGCGTGAGTTGAAATGCTTTAGGCAGCAGACCAAGTTTGGTACGTTCCAGGGCTATTCGATGCCAGTGGTGGCTTGTTGTGGCATTGTATGGTTGTTGCTTCTGGTGCTGCTGGTTTTTCCGGACCATCTGGGTCGAGGTTGCGGCCCTGTCCTGACCCTTGGAAGGCGCTGTGGCAGGAGGCAGGGCGGAAGCCGCTGAGACCAATCGGATTGTTGTGGGTGCAGCCCGAAGAGAAGGCGAGGGGTTCCGGCGTTCTGAATCGATGAGGGGGTTTAATCGGCTACAAGTAGGTAAGCCGCATGAGGGTCGCCCGTCGTTCGTCCGTCGTGCGGCGCTAGTGGGTAAGTCGCCCAGGCCCGCGCCGTCGTTCGTCGCGGACACCACTTGTCCTGGGGGCGCGCCACTCGTCGTTCCTCGAAGTCAACCAGTCGTGGCGCGCGTGTTCCGTCGTTTGTCGTCGCTCGGGCGAATAGGATTCCAATGGGATCCCCATAGACCTCCAATAAGACCTCTATTGGGGTTCCAATCGGATGGAATAGGACCCCATAATTCCGAAACGCCCTCATCGAATTCCAAATGGATGCAAGAGTTCTCCTCGCGGGACCCAATCGGACGTCCCTCAGATTCCAGTATGATATTGGTAGAAGACGAAAACGTTGGAGTAGGTTTCAAGTATCGCGCAAACATGAACCTCATGTGCTCCCAATGGATGGCAAGAGGGCCCGAAGTACGGTTCCAGTAGGGAGCTCAATGATATTGCTACCCCGACGACAAGTATTTATATTACCACTACTGGTGCTACTGCCCGTCTACTACTGGCGCCCCTCGTACTACCACCACTGTTATTACCACTAGGACTACCACGACAGCTACTTCTACGGATACTGATACTACTACTGCTATTCGTTTTACGACTACTACGACGACGACAACGACGACGACGACGACGACGACGACGACTACTACTACTACTGTTTTTAATTGTCCGGTACGTGTTTTGGAACAGTGCCGTCGCTATTTGTTAAAAGTGGTTGAGATGTTGCGAATTGCTTTTCGCTGTTTTCTTGCCGGAGTTGGTTTGTGTGGGTTGGTTCGCGTCGCCGTTTTTTTTTTTCGTATCAGTGGGTAAGTGATTGGATTGTTTTTTGTTGTTGATTTTTTGTTCTGCGTTGGTTTTCTTTGATTCATGGGTTAGATGTATATAAAGGGGAGTGATGTGTTTTTAGCGAGGTGGAATCCAACATTTATTTAATTGCTCACCCGTTTGAAGTTAGTAGTTTGGGTTTCGTTGGCTTTTCGTTTGTCGTTGAAGCAAAGTAGTTAATTCTGTAATTTGATTTTGTCGTTCGTTTTTCGGAGAGGGTAGGTATGTATCCACGAGGTTTGTTGTTTGACGTCTATTCAGGGACTTCAGTATCACGATATTTGAGATTGTTCGTCGTTTTCCATGCGATGTAACTTGAATAGCTCAGAGACCCCTCTCATCTGAATCGACTGGAGGAGCGAGGACGAGTTCCCAGATGTCTGATGGCGGGGTTATTTCAAACATGAGCTCCAAGAAGGCTGGTCAGGAGATGTGGGGCCAGATTGCCGCTGCGAGCCCAGGTGCTGCTGGGCCGCTCCTGCAGCGCGTGCAGGGCGCTGAGGGCGCGGCTATTCTGACAAGGGCAGAAGAACGCAAATGCGACGGCGAGCTGCTTCCAAAGCTCCGGAAGCAGTTGAAGGATCTAGGCTGCCATGAAGTCGTCTCAGCGGTTGAGCGCGCGGAGGCAGGCAGACTTCGCAGGCGCGGCAGTTCTTGCGCCCGCGTATGTCAGTGATCATTGCGCCGCCCTTCTTGCCATCTCCCTCTTTGTGGCCTGTGCGGGCTCTAGCTGCGCAGGTTGGTCGGGGGTGCGAGGGTGGAGCCGCGCTGCTGTCTCTGAACTGATCAGCACTGTGCAAGATGGCGGCAGATCTTGAGAGGTTAAACGCAGAGAATCGCATTTGGGTTGTCGATGGAGGCTGGAATTCAGAATCTCATCAGCTCAGAGGCCAAGCGCGGTTGGACCAGATCAATGCGCTATGCGTGGCACCGGTGGGCGCGACATGTCGGGCCAGCAAAGGAGCTGGATGCAGGGCGCGCGGCTACTTCGCGATGTCGGAGGGCCTGGCGTCGAGGGCCAGCCCGCCACAGGTCAAGGAAGCGACCTCTATGCCCGCCCATGCGCCGGGAGCTCTGCCTCCTTTCTGGCACGGACGCGGACATTTGGTCTCGACTTCCAGCTCGACCGCGCCACCTGCCCAAAGGACCTCATGTTGGTTGGTTGTTCTCGATGCAGGACATATTGGAACCCTTCCATGCGCGCGGATGAGGATGCGCGTTGCGAACGCACGTCGCAGCGTGCTTCGGACATGGTTCCGATTGGAGTGGAGAGGTAATTGTGCGACAGCTATGGGAAAGCAGGTCAGGCACACACAACGTTTGCCACGGCACATGGGAGCTCCAATTCCAGAGACAGCATCATGGACATCGACTGCGCGCATGGCTACAAGCACTGCGATGGGCCCATAGCTCGATGAAGGTCAGCGCGCTCTGGTGCAACATGATATGCGAGTATATCAACCAATGGGGGCGATGTCCAATTTTACTTCCCTGGCCAGTGTAGTCCACATTCTGGTAAAGTAGCGGTGGCAGCTGCTGCTGGGCACGATGGCTGAGCGCAGGTCGCTTCCCGACGTTCCCACGTTAGTCCGACGTAGGCTCGAAGCGACGAGTGCCAGGGTCTCGCGCGCCGCGCCGGGGCGCGGGCGCGGCGGGCGCGAAGGTCAGATGGTGAACCGCGAAGCGCTCGCGCCAGTCCAGAGGCTAGCACGGTCGCTGGTGGACGTCGCCAACTTCTACGCCAGGTGCATGAGGCGTCCGAGGCACTTCAGTACCCAGACGAATGCGTGGTTGAGTTCACTTGCGCGCTTAATCATACCTTCGTGAATAGGCAGATCACGCAGATGGCTCTGTTGAGCAGGCTGATGACGCGTTGGCGCCTCATCGTTAGGGGGCGGAGCGTGCCCGGCAGATGTGGATACAGGCGCAGAGCCAGCTCATCGCTGTCCGCCAGCTCAGGAGTTTAGGCTGGGAAGAGGCAGTTTGGCGCGCCGACGCGTGGTAGCCGCGTCAACCTGCAGATCGCGAGCTTGAGCAGTTACGTGAAGTTCAGGACTGCCGTGGCGAGGACCAACCAGAGCTGCCGCCAGACTGCGCGAGATGGGACAATGTGCCGAAGCTCCATCCCTAGTGTTTGCAGACTGCGGCTCTCGCCCTCTCGTGGAAGACAGCGGCGGGGCCGACCAGGCTACGCCCGGGGGCTTTGTGGCATTTGCGGGGGCATGCTGACGTGGCCCTCGGACAGGATAGTCAATGAGACGGCTCGTCTTGCAAAGCCTGGCGGAGGCGCGCGATTGATGGCGTTGGCACGAGCCAGGCGTTCCATCTCTGAGGCGCGGATTCAATCGCGTGGCAGTCCTGGCAGTTGGGGAAATAGCAGAGGGCAGTCACCCCGCTATCATGTGCATGTACAAAATATCCAGATTGGGGTCGCTGATCGATCGGGCGAATGCTTTATTGCAACATCCCCAGAGATGTAGAAATTATTCGATACGATGATGTTCGGTGCATTGATCGTGGAGGCCCTTGATGCAGTTTGCCATGGGGTTCTTGTGGATGCTCCTCAGCTCATTTTCTCAATCGAAGGTAATGCGCGGGCTCGGGTGTCGGAGTAAGTTTTTGTCGGCGCTGGCGGGATGCGCGCGCGCTGCCGCCCCCCCCCCTTCCCATGCTCGCGCGCGGGGCTGCGCGTGAGGTTCAGCGCAGTTGCCCCGGAGGAGGTCCTGGAGCTCCGGTTGGCGATTCGATTTTGTAAAGGATGCAGGGCGTCGACAACATGTCGCACCTGCTGGCTTCTTCAGGAACGCGCGCCACTTTTGCGCTGGACGTTCGCCCCCAAAGAAAATTCAGAATATTGGCTGCGGCCTGGGGTCGTTGAAGCAGCTCGGCGGCGCGTCGTTCTGTCGAGAGCCCCTGGGGGGGGGGTCAAGGGATCTCCGCCGCGCGTCCACTGAGATCCGGGGGGGGGGGGGGGCAACGCAGCATGGCTGACCGCGCGCGGTAAAAGTGGCGCAACATTATGTCGATACACGGTGGGGCGCAACAGGGGCCCAGCGGCGAAGCTCTGCAGGGGGGCCCAGGGCTTCGTCGAGGACGCGTCTACGTTGTTGCTCCTGTCACAGGTCCAGAAGTCGGGGTGGGTTGCCGCGTTTGCTCCATGCACGTATTGTTTAGGAAGGCTTGCTCAGAGGATCCAGTTGAAGGCCAAGTCTCGGGCTCGAGATCTTGGGTGCTCTGCGTGGGCTGAGCGGGCCTAGGCCAGCGAGAGAGCAAGCCAAAGCGCGCCGGATGCCGCTAGAAGAGGGGTTCCCTAGACTTAAGATGTTGCGACGACGCGCTAGCAATCGCGCCGCCGTGTTGCGGCGCGCAGAATTGACGCCAGCATCCGGGGCGAACGAGTAAGTCTTCGTATATAACGCTTTTTTCTTGCCACGCAGGCTGACGCCATGTGCGGCCCGATCCACGGCTCTACTCTGGCACCCCATCAGGGCGTGCGCGTCGTTTATCTGGGACCAGAGGTTTAGTCTTGTCATGTTCCAGAAGGCTTGGCAAACGGGGCACGACGTGATCAGCGATCGGCCCGCTTGGGTTGCTACTAAGAGGCCCCATCTCAGTCCCCATTTTGAGCCTTTTCAAGGGTTGGCTGGTGCACGCTTTCCATCGCGGCTCTCGTAGGTGACTCGGGTTCCTTCCTTTGCGGCTGCCTCCGCGATCGATTGAGGAGCTCGTGCGTCAGGGTTGCGAGCGCCAGCTGGCGGCGCGGATCCGGCAACGCCGCAGGGGCGCACGCGCGGGGGCGGGGCGACCACGTGGACGAGGACATTCAGGAGATGTACTGGAGGAGGAAAGGCAGTTGAAAAGCATCCTGGGTGCGCTGTGGTCTCGCGACTGGCTTGTGCTGGCCGCCGCATTTTCTCGGCGTGCTACTGGTGCTCGGCCACGACGGCCGCCTTGGGGCACGAGCCCTACGAGTGTCCTGAATCATATCAACATGTCCACGACCAGCCTGAGCCGACTTGGGATCCTGATCCAGCTCATGTGCGTTCTTTTCTTCGAGACAGGGGCCTGCCTGGAGCAGGGCGGCAGGGCTGGGGCTACTTTGAGGCCTCTGGGGGGATTCCCCTGACTCCACCTGTGCCTCGTTGCGCAGAGTATGTTGCAGGTGCAATCATGGGCGATTGGGGGCCCGACCAAAGTTTCTAGCGCATTATATGTTACACTGGGTCTGGTACGGCCCCGAGTTAGCCAGAACTCAGGAGATGTGGATGGTCGGTTGTCCAGTTCCCCTTTGGGGGGCCAATTCAGATTGCGGGCATGGCGGGGCGGGTTGCTGTCCTACGCGCGGTCCGACCGACACCTGCCCTATGCCAACGCTGTTGTTTCTTACTTGTTGGGGCTTGTCTTGGAGGGGGCCAGTTGGTCTTGCCAGCAGGCTGACGCGCGGGAGACCTACGGCGTGCGTTCTGGCTCTCGAGTCGGCCTTTCGGTGCTCCGCACTCCGCGGCGGAGCACGGGCCGCGGCAGGCGGAGTCCGACGCGCCGAGCCAGGCAGGCGGCAGATGCCACAAGGAGGCGCGGCGGGGCACGCGCGACGGTTGCGCCTCCGGGCGGGCTGTGGTGAGGGAGAGGTCCGGGTGGAGCGGGTGGCCCCGCGCGCCGACGAGCGTGCCCTCTTCTCCTGGCCTCCGAGCGGTCTCTCTCTCTCTCTC
>CAUYUJ010015882.1:27500-32500 GCA_963575745.1 Prorocentrum cordatum | reverse complement strand
GTTGATGGCTTATTTGTTTCAGATCGCAGCCGCCTGTTGTGCTTGCGTTCGCTGTCGTAAGTTGGTATGCTCAGCTCCAAGCTTATTCGTCCGCGTGCCCATACGCTCACTCCCCAAGCGGAATTCACGATGATCTGAAGGCGTCATCTTCCTCCCTCCTCCCGCCCCTGTCTTCCGGCAGCCCTTCCTCATTGCCTCCTTTCTCGTCGCCCGAGCTGGTAGTGGGACCGAGCTTAGAATTTTATTCGCATGCGTGATCGTCGTAACAGAGAAACTCTTGTTTTCTCTGCCATCTGCGCCAGCTGACCGCCGCCAGCACCTGCGCAAGCATCCTGCATGGGGTAACCTGGGAGGTTCGAACGCGAAAGCTGCCAAGCACGTGATGGACAAGTGCGCCCTTCAGTTTGTGCGTCTTTCGTTCGCCCATGCGTCACTCACGAATTTGATCGTGGACTGTCTCGTTGCTCTGGATGTTGTTGTGGATTAAAGTGAATACGTTTCCCGCAATCGCCCGTGTCCTTTGTTTACTTAATCGTGTTCGACGCTGGGGATCGGCGTCATTCGGCCCATGGCCTTCGACGACTCTCTTTCAGCAGCTGTATACCAGCATATTGTATGTGCGCGATTGCCTGCAGTTGTGAGCAAGTGAAGATGTGATACGTATGCGTGTACGTTCGCGCGCGCGTGTGTGCGTGTGTGTGTGTGTGTGTGTGTGTGTGTGTGTGTGTGTGTGTGTGTGTGTGTTTCGATACAATGGGACGTTTATCAATCCATGTACGCTTAGACGCGTGTCACCTGCGAGTTACCTCAGAGGTCAGTGGTGGCGCATCTTCTCTCGACGTGCAAAAGGTGGTGCTTCCAAAGTGTCCTTTGACAGTGACGTTCATCTGCCTCTCCCCTTTCTCCCTTCCCTCCCTCACCTCTCCTCCACTCCCCTCCCCTCCTCCCCTCCCTCAAACTCCCTTTCTCGCTTGCCCCTCAGTTTTCCCCCGTCCCCTCCCCTTCGCCTCGCCCTCCTTCGCGGTGACTGGGCATATCCAGAGCGTTGTGTGCGCCCATGCCGACGGCGTCCGAGACGTGGCGCCGCTCCCTGAGCTGGGCGCTGCCAGGATGCCTCGCGGGGGCGACCGCCCAGGCCAGCCTTGCCTGGCGGGCCGGCCCCTCGCGCGCTCCTTCGAGGGCGGCGCTGCCGAGGAGCTCGTGCGCGCCCGAGGAGCGAGCCGGCCGCCACGGCTGCAGGCCGCGCGAGACGTCGGACCTCCCAGGACTCGACGCCCCGGGGAGGCCTCCCAGACCGTGCCCCGGCGGTGCAGGGCCGCTGCCGCCGGTGCCGCGCCGCCCTTGCCCCCACGCCACTCGGCATCCCAGGCTGTACCCAGGGCGGTGCCCCCGGGGCGGCGCCCCAGGGCGGTGCCATGGGCGGAGCATGATGGGCCAACCTTCCACCACTGCTACCATAGGGAGGACAGGGGGAGAAGGGAGGATAGGGAGGTCCTCCCCCTCCCCCTCCTCCCCCTCCTCCCCCTCCTCCTCCTCCTCCTCCTCCTCCTCCTCCTCCTCCTCCTCCTCCTCCTCTCCTCCTCCGCCTCCTCCTCCTCCTCTCCTCCTCCTCCTCCTCATCCTGCTCCTCCCCCTCCTCCCCCTCCTCCTCCTCCTCTCCTCCTCCTCCTCCCCCTCCTCCTCCCCCTCCGCCTCCGCCGCCTCCGCCTCCGCCGCCTCCTCCTCCTCCTCCTCCTCCTCCTCCTCCTCCTCCTCCTCCTCCTGCCTATTGCCTATGGTAGTGGTGGTGGGAAGTCGGCCCATCAGAGAAGGCGGCGTATCCCGCGCGCCCGTGGGAGCCGCAGCCCTGACAGCCCTGGCGGGCCGGGCCGGGCTGGGCGGAGGCGGCGCGGCCGCGAGCCCAGCGCAAGCCCACCGCCCCCCGCGCCACAGGCGGGGCGCGCTGGTGGCCTTCCAGCGGGACAGCGACCATCGACCCGCACTGGGGTCCGAAGCTCTGGACCTACCTCGGCGAGACGAAACGAAAAAAGCGGGCGAGTTCGGGGATTCGGTGATGCTGCTGCGCGGGCACGGGTATGTCGGCGACGGCACCTTGTCGGCGCCGCAGGCCCCCGACTTCGACCGACCCTTGGACGCGTTGGTCCAGGCCCAGCCGCCCGCCTTGGGGGGCACCGCGGGTGATCCGCTAGTGTGCGGTGGCCTCACCGATGCGGCAGGCAGCAGCCAAGAAACGCGGTGGGGGACGACGCTCCCCCCACATGCAGCGGGCGGCGGCGGAGATCTACAGGTCGAAAGCTGCGGGATGCACCTCGACACGGGGTTGGTTTTCTTCCAGGTGCGGCGGGAGCAGGTTTCGCCAGTGATCAGTGGACGATGACGACCACCTTGGACGTCGCCGTGAAGGATTGCGCCCCTGAGGAAACACGGGTAAAGCTTTGGGGAACGAGTGACCTAATGGAAATATCCCTCCGCCGCCTGGCGGCCTGCATGTACGAGAGCAGGCCAGGAGATCCGGTTGAGGGAACAATTAAGCAATATCCCCCCCCCCGCAATTTGGTTTGCACGTATACGCATCCGTGGCCCGATATTCAACCCGAGCCCAACATTGCATTCGGGGGGAGGGGGGAGGAGTTCACACCATATGTTATGTGTGTGTGTTGCTTAACGGTTTCCGACAGCTGTCGAGCCAGAACCTTCCGCATTGTTGGGTGGCTCGAGGCCGCTCAGATCCATCGGCAGGTTTATCCGGGGTCGACCGAGGGATGAGCTGACGGGCCCAGGGAAGCCCAGGGGGTCCAATCTTTTGCCCATGGGCGAACTTCCTCGCCCGGCGCGAAGAGGTCTCGGTCCGAGGCAGCGCGCGCGTGCGCGGGCGCCCTCAGGGCCCATGGGCCCTCAGGTCGCCCGCGCAGGGAAATGGAAGATACGGTCCTTTCCCTGCAGGGAAGGGACCAGATCTTTCAGTTTATAGCGCAGAGGGGATGCGCGTTGCGGAGGAGCGCACGGCCGCTGCGTGCGTCAGTTTTGATCAGCGCAGGCGCGGCGGGCCGGCCGGCGCTGTCGGGGGCGGCGGGCGGATTGCGGGAAGGGGGAGGCCGCCGCCGCGGAATCGCGCCAACTTCAAAGGAGCACCGGTCGTGTTGCAGGGGGAAGTGGGGGGCCAGAAGTCGCGACTACACGTTTGGCGACCGACCCTTCTGTCCTCGGCGTGCGCCCTGCTTCGCGCACCATTCGGAGCTTCCTCCGCGCGCGGCGCCATGGCGAAGGCCCGGCGCCCATTGCCCCTGATCGCCCCTCTTAAATCAGTCTGCCGCAGTGGAGTCGCCCAGGCGGCCGCAAGCGCGCGGGGGCGTTCACGCGCTCGACGAGAGAAGCGTCGAGATGAGAGACGCCGCGTAGAGAAGCCCGACATTGGTTTCTGCTTGCACATGGATGGCGCTCTGGCGCTGTCTGAGGGGTCGACCAGGCGGGCCCCGAGGGGCCCGCGGCTTCCTTCGCGCATCGGGCCGCTGATGATCTAGATTCGATCGACTGGGCTGCAGGGTTGCCGCCCGTCAGGGGCCCTGGGAGATGGATATGGCCTCGGCCCGCGGCGTCCAGAAGCGCCCCGCTAGGCCGAGGCCCCCTGCCCGCAAGGCCGCAGTCCACTACTAGGCCACGCTTTCCTCGGGAAGGCGCGCCTGGGCCCCCCTGGAGGCCGCGTCGCCTTCGTTGGGGGTCTGGGCGCGGGATGCCCCATTGGCCCGCCGCTGGCCCTCGGCCCCTCAGCGCGCTCCGCTTCGCGAGGCAGCGCGGGGCTGGGCGACGGGGCTTCCGGAGACGGTGGCCTTAAGGGCGCTCAGGGAGTGGAGGGTCACGCGCCGTGGGCCCACGGGGCTTGGCGCGGGCTTTGGGGCGCCGCGTCGATCGCGATCTTCGCCGCGGCCCTGTGGAGATGCTCGCCGTGTTCGTGCGTCATCGCTAAGGGCGATTCGCCGCCGCCAGCGGGGGGCCGGGCGCGGGCCGGCGCCGCCGGCGCCGGCCTTCCAGAAGCCGCCGCCGCCCTGGCCCCCCCCCTGGGCGGCCTTGCCGCAGACGCCCCGCCCCGTGCACGGCCCGCGCCCGCTGGCGAGCAAGGGTGCCAAGTTATTGAAGGCCAAGGTCTGGGGCTGGGCGGCGGCCCGGAAGTGGGCGCTGTCGGGGTCACGCCTGCGTCTCGAGCGCGCTGTTCCTGAGTCGTTCACCCGTCCAGCTTCTCCCCCAACGCTGCCCGCAGCCTCGCCGCCCTCGCCGACGCGGCGGAGGAGGCGGGCTCGGCCGCGGACCGGATCGAGGTGGCAGGAGCTGACGTCAGCACCGGCGCTGCCAAAGTGGTTGCAGCAGTCGCCGACGGCGCGATCGGAGCGATCGAAGCGGCGCGGCGAGGCGCCGACCTCCTGCGGGCGAAGGCCCAGGGCAACTCGGGGCGCATCCTCGTGGAGGGCGAGGACAGTTGCGCAGACGTCCTCGCTGAACTGGAGGCGCAGCGCGCTGAAGCGAAATGCGGGCACGACGGCCGAGCTTGGGCGCTTCATTTCGCGCTGCTTGGCCGGCTTGGCCAGCAGCCCGAGAGGCGAGTTCACGAGCGAGTTGTCCAGCTGGCCCCGCCTATCAGACAGCGAGTTTTGGGCCCGCTGGCTTCTTGGGAGGTCCCTTAAACTTAGTCGTGGGACCTGCCGCCGCTTGATATGGTAACACAAGCCGTGTAAAGGGTTTTTGAGGGCTTCTACGACGCGTCGTCTGGAGCTGAAAGAGATCAAATGAGAACTGGGGCATTCGCGCAGCGTCCGAGGCCGATGGCATGACCTAGCGGCTCCAGACGCTCGCCTGTCAAACGTTCTTTGAGCCCGACCTCGACCTCGGCCCCGAGGCCCTGGCGGGCCCCCTTGCCCCTCCCATTGTTTTTCCCGCGGGCTCGCTTGCAGGGTGTCCCATCCAGTCCTGGCCCCCCCCCGTGACCTCCGCGCATCTGCAGGGGGGTC
>CAUYUJ010015882.1:10000-22500 GCA_963575745.1 Prorocentrum cordatum | reverse complement strand
GTGGTCCCCGTCTGGAGCCTTTCTTGGGCCCCTCTGTGGGCCCTCTTGGACTGTCTGAAGGCCCTCTTGAGCCGTTTTGAGGCGCTCTTGGGCCGTGTTGGGGCCCACTTGGGAGCCTCTCGGGTCGTCTTGATGCCGTCTTGGGGGCTTCTTTCGCCGTCTTGGAGCGTCGGAAGCCCGAAAAAACGCGAAGGCCAAAAACGTTGAAAAAACCAATGGAAATCGACGATTTTGGCCTCTTGGGGCCATCTTGGGAGGCGTCTTGGAAGCTTCTTGGGGCGTCTTGGAGGCATCTGGGGCCATCTGGAGGCCATCTTGACCGTCTTCGAGTGTTTTTTCGGCGACTCGGGGCCCTCTTGGACCGTCTGCAGAGCTTCTTGGGAGCCTCTTCGCTCGTTTGCGGCCCCCCCAGCAGACTCTCTGGAGCGGATGACCCCCCCCGGACCGCGCCGGCGGATCCCGGGGAATCCGGCCGGCCCCCCCCCCCCCCCCCTCCAAAACGACCGGACCAGGCTCCGGGGGGAGGGGTTTGGGGAGGGGGGAAGCATCTCACACGCCGATGACCCCAAGGGGTCGGCGGATTACGAGGTTGCTCAAGGTCGGCTTGGCTGGAGCCCAGGGGAAGAGGAGTCCCAGGGGGGGGCGTCGTATCTGACCCGGGGGGGGGGTCGCTACCCCCCCCCCCCTCCCGGCGGGGGAGGGATCAAAGGGAAGGGGCTTCCCTTCGACTCAATTACGAGGTTGCTCAAGGTCGGCTTGGCTGGAGCCCAGGGGAAGAGGAGTCCCAGGGGGGGGCGTCGTATCTGACCCGGGGGGGGGGGGGGGAGGGATCAAAGGGAAGGGGCTTCCCTTCGACTCAATTACGAGGTTGCTCAAGGTCGGCTTGGCTGGAGCCCAGGGGAAGAGGAGTCCCAGGGGGGGGCGTCGTATCTGACCCGGGGGGGGGGTCGACACCCCCCCCCCCCTCCCGGCGGGGGAGGGATCAAAGGGAAGGGGCTTCCCTTCGACTCAATTACGAGGTTGCTCAAGGTCGGCTTGGCTGGAGCCCAGGGGAAGAGGAGTCCCAGGGGGGGGCGTCGTATCTGACCCGGGGGGGGGGTCGACCCCCCCCCCCTCCCGGCGGGGGAGGGATCAAAGGGAAGGGGCTTCCCTTCGACTCAATTACGAGGTTGCTCAAGGTCGGCTTGGCTGGAGCCCAGGGGAAGAGGAGTCCCAGGGGGGGGCGTCGTATCTGACCCGGGGGGGGGGTCGACACCCCCCCCCCCCCTCCCGGCGGGGGAGGGATCAAAGGGAAGGGGCTTCCCTTCGACTCAATTACGAGGTTGCTCAAGGTCGGCTTGGCTGGAGCCCAGGGGAAGAGGAGTCCCAGGGGGGGGCGTCGTATCTGACCCGGGGGGGGGGTCGACTACCCCCCCCCCTCCCGGCGGGGGAGGGATCAAAGGGAAGGGGCTTCCCTTCGACTCAATTACGAGGTTGCTCAAGGTCGGCTTGGCTGGAGCCCAGGGGAAGAGGAGTCCCAGGGGGGGGCGTCGTATCTGACCCGGGGGGGGGGTCGACACCCCCCCCCCCCTCCCGGCGGGGGAGGGATCAAAGGGAAGGGGCTTCCCTTCGACTCAATTACGAGGTTGCTCAAGGTCGGCTTGGCTGGAGCCCAGGGGTTGCTCAAGAGGGGGAAGTCCCAGGGGGGGGCGTCGTATCTGACCCGGGGGGGGGGTCGCTACCCCCCCCCCCCTCCCGGCGGGGGAGGGATCAAAGGGAAGGGGCTTCCCTTCGACTCAATTACGAGGTTGCTCAAGGTCGGCTTGGCTGGAGCCCAGGGGAAGAGGTCTCCCAGGGAAAGGGAAGGACAGAGACGACGAGTACAAAGAATGACGGAGATGACGGCTCGAACGGAAAAGCCCTTCACACACGCCGACAGGGTCGGCGGATTTTGAAAAGGACCCGCCTTCGAGCCGTGAAACTCTTGCAAACTTTTCCAACGAATGTTCGCGACACTACGGCGAAAACCACATTTTGAAAAGGACCCGCCCTTAATCTGTGAAACCCCTGCAAGCTTTTTACGAGGAATGCGCGCGGCGCTCAGGCGAAAGCCACATTTTGAGAAGGACCCGCCCTACATCCGTGAAACTGTTGCAATCGCTACGTTTCAGTATCACAAACTGTGAAGAAGTCAAACGCGAGACGCCCGGCCCGTCCTGCCAACACGTCTCGTGGTGCGACAGGAAAGAGTTGCTGATGAGGAGGAGCACTGGAGGAATGTCGTCGTCGTCGACGGCGACGACGATCACGACCACGACACTTCAGGCTGTGGGCGGACGCGCGGGTCGCGGGCCGTGGCCAGCCGTGGCTGCCGCTGTCGAACATGAACGGAGGGGTTCCAGGGCGCCTCCTCGCGAGCAGTTGGGGGGCAATGGTGGGGAGGAGGGCCTCTTGTTTGGGGGGAGGAGGAGGAGGAGGAGGAGGAGGAGGAGGAGGAGGAGGAGTAGGAGGAGGGGGAGGAGGAGGAGGAGGAGGAGGAGGAGGAGGAGGAGGAGGAGGAGGAGGTATTGATTGTTGTTCTCGTCCTCCCACTCCCCCCGCCTTGCTCGTCACGCCTGTCGCCTGTCGCCTTTGCATTCTACAATCTCCCACCAGCCGGCAGCCCCAGGGTCCCTTCACTGGGACCGCCTTGTTCATTGATTTGGTTACCCCCCAGCAGCGACCGCTGCTGGGTGGGTGATGGCCGCATCAGGATGACTCAAGGGCCAAGAGAGAGAGAGAGAGAGAGAGGAGGGAGGGATGGAGAGAGAGGGAGGGAGGGTGAGGAGGAGGGAGGGAGAGAGAGAGAGAGGGAGGGATGGTGAGGAGGAAGGGACAGTTGGAAGTGGACAGGGATGAAGCAGAGGGATGGAAGACAGGGTATGGAGAGGGATGAGCTATAATGATGCAGGGCATTCAGAACGCGCCAAGTCGAACAAGGAATCGCCTGCGAATTGTCAAGGTACCCTGGGTTTCCTTCGGGTCGCGTTCGCCGTGGAGGCTCTCAAGCGCCGCGGAGGAACTGCTATCACTGATGGCAGGGCGCAGCGGTTTGTAGAGAGCTGGCGCGATTTGGGGCCATTGCGCGATGACCCAAGATACTAGCTGGTACAGCCAACCCGCATAGTAAGGATGGGCAACCTTCCCAAGGGTACCCTTGCATCCTTGCCTCCTCGGTCCATCCTTCGCTGCTTTCGCTGGCCGCGCCCCGCTCGAAAACCTTCGAAGTGGGCTTCCTAGGCCCTTGCATCCTTATCGCGCATCCTTACTATACTGGTTGACTGTACTCTGGGTTTTTTCGCCTACTCCACATGTCCGATCCGCGCCGGCCATATCCACGAGGAGAGGCCCATTCTGCTTGCGAAGAGGGCTCCTTGGCGCTACTTCGCGGAGCGCACGCGTTCCGAAGGCCCACGATGCTGCCGGACACGAGCGACCTCGTGTGATTCTGACTTAAACCGCGCAATCGGAATGTGTTACTGCGCTTCCTATCCAAACGGAGGTGCCCATCTGTCTGGGAACGGGGATCTGCGGGTTCGTTATGGGTTCACTTTGTTTGAACCTACAAGAAAACAATGATTGATGCCTATTGAGGCTCCCATGAAGGTCTTGTTCAGAGCCTGCTCGGGGGCGTCTTTGGCGGTCTTGAGGCCACCATGTAGGCCGTATTGGGTGCATGTGCGGCCCTCGTGAAGCAAGATTGAGCCTTCTTGGAGGTCACTCTGCGGCCAATATGATTGCGACCAGGTCCCTCTTTGGAGAGACTCTTGGAGCCACCTTCATCGGATAGCCGATTGAAAACCTTGATGGCGTGGGGCGGCTGGGCACGCCGAAGGGCCAGTGGGAACCTTTACAGCAGAAGGTCAGAAAAAATGATTCAAAGTCTAGCACGCACTGGGGGCGGCGGATTGAAGACGCCTTCGGCGACCATGCCTTTTCTGGAAATGTGGATGTGGCCCAACGTTGGGGCAAAGCTTGGCCAAGCTATTGAACTATGTGCTCCCCCAGCTGTTGTGGAAACCCTTGGGGGAAGCCTTGGGGAACGACAAGAGACGAGGAGGAGAGGGAGGAAAAGGAGCAGGAGGAGGAGGAGGAGGAGGAGGAGGAGGACGAGGAAGCATGGGGCCCTCTGGGGACTTCCTGGGAGTTTCTTGCTGGCCTCTCAGGGGCATCTTGGGGGCATCCTGTGGCATCCTCGTGGCCTGTCTGAGGGTCCTGAGGCCGTCTTTGGGGGCTCGTAGCCTTTCCTGGGGGCCTCTGCGCGAGCCTCTTGGCCTTCGGAGGCCGTCTCGAGGGCCTGCCTGGGCCGTCGTAGGGGCCCCCTTGGCGATTTGGGGTCGTATCGGGGGTCCTTGGGGCCGTCTTGGGGCCTCTTGGGCCGTCTCGGGGCTGTCTTGGCCCGTCTTGGGGCCCTCTTGCGGGCTTCTGTGGCTGTCGTGGGGCTATCTTGGCGGTCTCTGGGGCTGGGCTGTCTTTGGCCGGCGGAGCCTCGGAGCGACGAGAACGCGAAGATTATGGCGTCAGTTTGGCCTCCTGGATGTCCTCTTGGAACCCTCTTGGGGGGCTTCTTGGGCGGTCTGAAGGGCATCTTGGGCCGCCTTGGAGCCATCTAGGGCCGCCTTGGTTGTATCTCGGGCCCTCTCGAGGCGATCTTGGCCATCTTGGAGGCGTCAGGGGCGTCTTGGAGGCTATCTTGGAGGGCCTCTTGGGGCCATCTTGGCAGGGAAAAGCTCGTGCAGTCCAGAGTGGCACGTGCCCCCCTCTGGCGGGCGTCTCGTGTCTCCTTTGGGCTGGGCGCTGCCAGCATGTGACATGTTGTGGCCGCGTGTTGGTTCAGGGCGCACGTAAAGTTCATCGTGTTTGAGCGTGAATCTTTTTGCCTCTCGGCGGCGAGCCAGGGGAGGAAGTGAGACGGGGCGGGCCTTCCCAGAGGACCCGGAAGGCCTCCGGCCTCTGCGAAGTTTCCGAAACCTTCTCCGAGGGCTCTGGAATTTTCTCACAAGGCAGGAGGGACTCCGTAGCCATTTTGGCTCAAGCGATCGCACGGCCTCGCCCGCGCGCGCCCCCTTCTCGGCGAGGCGCAGTTGCGGGAAGTCGGAGCCCAAAGGGGTTCCCTCGGCCCTCGGCGCCTCCCTTGTGGAGGCCGCCGTTCGGGCCGCGGTGCTGGCTGGGGCGCCGCGCCGCACGGTTGCGGCCGTCACGAGGTCGGCCATCTCCGCCACGCTCCTCGCGTGCGGGGAGCGGCCGCTGCAGACGGCCGCGGCCGTGCCTGCTGGCGTGGCTGCCCCCGACGACGACGCGCCGCTTGCTGCGCGGCCTGCCGCTGCGGCGGCGCGGACGGCGCGGCGGCGGCGTCGACGCCAAGCCCTCGCTGTTCGGCGAGCGGCGGAGGCGTCCCTCGGTGTGGCGGATGGTGGAGGAGGCGCTGATGCTGGCGGTGCGGGCATGGGCCTCGTGCTCCTGCAGGTGCCGCTGGAGGAGGGGCCCGCTGCAAGGGAGGAGGAGGAGGAGGAGGAGGAGGAGGAGGAGGAGGAGGAGGAGGAGGAGGAGGAGGAGGAGGAGTCTGAAGTGCTGGACGACGAGTGGGCCGACCTCGGCCCCCGTGCAGCGCGCGCGGTCCCCTCCCAGGGCGCGCCACGCTGCGGGGCCAGCTCAGCGCTGCGGCTGCGGCTGGCGGCTGCGGCCGGCGGCGCGGGCGCGGTGGCGCTGGAGCCGTCGGCCCCCGCGGAGTCGGCGGCAGACCCCTCCCTCGGGCTCTCTGTGGAGGAGGTCGAGGCGAGGACCGACCTGACGAAGACGGCGGCGGGCGGCGGCGATCGTCGCTTTCGGACGCTAGCGTGGTCGGGGGGCGTTACGGGCCGCCCGTGCACACAGGACCGCACTGGGCTGCGTCTCGCGCTTCCTGGTGTCTTGTTATTGTGCCAGGGTTGCCCGAGACAGGCCCCGAAGGAAGACGCGGCTTGCTTGGTGCCGCCCTCCTTGCACGGCAGACTTCAGGCGTCGCTGCGCCTGTCTCTGCTGAGGCCGTGGCTCTTTCCACGGCCACCTGTCTGTGCAGCTGGAGCCTTGCCAGCCAAACAAATTCAGAAGGCGGGAGGGTTTAGGAGAAGTCTTGTCGGGAGGAGGAGGAGGAGGCGGAGGAGGCGGAGGTGAAAAGGGAGGAGGAAAATTGGCAGAAGAGGGGCAGGAGAAAGAGAAAGGGAGGAGGCAGGAGGGGGCATCCTTCGCCTCCTCCTCCTCCTCCTCCTCTTCCTCCTCCCCCTCCTCCTCCTGCTCGCTGCGCCCCGGGGCGCGGCGCCGATCCTCCGCGGCCGCTCGTTCTCTCGCTACGCATAGATGCACAGCGCGCCAGGCCGCGGCGGCGCGCCCTGGCGCGAACGCGGCGTGACCAAAACATCGCTGCGACAAGAGAGGTCAGGATGTACATGTACATATTTGTGTTCACGCAAGTGCACGTATTTATATATATATATATATATGTATATGTATATAGTACATATATACATAAACATATACAAAAACATATTATGTACATATAAATGTGTGCAAATGTACCGGACGTTTTGGTGCGTTTCAGAGCTCATCGAATACCTCACAGCGCCCCTGGCAATGTTTTTTCGACGGCTTGTTCGGACTCAAAGTGTATGTTTTGGCGGGAGAGATAGAGAGAGAGAGAGAGAGAGAGAGCGAGAGCGAGAGAGAAGCAAACAATAACGTACGAATGATAAAGAAGCATCGAAATAATAAACAAGGAAGATTAATAGAAAGAGAGAGAGAGAGAGACACACAACAATAACATTGTGTGCCTGTTTGTATTAGAGAGGCTTGAATGCCAGTACGTACCCTGACGGAGGATCCGGATGCCCAGGGAAGGGCGAAAGGGGAGCAGGAGACCCGCGAAGGAGCCGAAGGGCGCACGAAGGCAGGGCGACGACTGCGTCTGAACGGGCCGAAGAACGCCTGGAGATGGAAGGGGAAGGGCATTGTGCTCCCCTGCGCTGCCCTTCCGTGGCCGCCATCAGTTGCGCGCATTTCTCCGCAGTGGCGCGCCAAAAGGGGCTTGGCGCCATCGTCGTCGCCGTCACCGTCGCCGGACTCTGTCGGAAACTGGAACATGTACATGGCCGGTGGCGGGCTGTTTTTTTCAATCCCCGGACATTTTAGAGGATCGGGGACGACGTCGGGTTGGTGTGGCAGGGCTGGGCCTACACGTTTTTTTTGCGATTTTGTGGGCCGTTTCCGTTTCGACTTCGTTTTGCGGGAAAGGCGGATTCGAGACAAAAGCGAGTGAAAACGAAAACGAAACGAAAACGAAAAACACCGTTTAGGTTCAGCCCTGTGGTGTGGTGTATCCTTTTCTTCCGCTTCCCAGGTAAACAACGAAAAGTGTACACATTAGGGTCCCGTATACACCAGGATCCGTTGTCCTGCGCAAATTTCAGCACAGGGTCCGAAAAAGCGTCGGTGTATAGAGTTTGGTTCCCTATTCTGCTCGGGGCGGGGGGGGTGGTGACTCCCTCGCCCCCTCCCCCCGCTGCTGCCGCGGCAGACGCAGAGCACCGTGCCTCCTCTATCTAGTAGTCGTCGGCCCATCCCGCCATCGTCCTTGGGTCGTGGACTGCAGGCCTCTTGAAAAGCTTTTGGGGGCTTCTTGGGGATCTCTTGTGGCCTCCTGGGGGGTTTGGGGGGGCCTCTTGGAGTCTTGCTGGTGGCCTCGGGGGTCATCTTGGGGCGCGGGAGGTAACATTTCAGTTCGGGTTCTCCCTCTTGGGGCCCTCTTTGGCCGTCCTTGAGGCCTTCTAAGCCGGCTTCGGGTCCTCCTGGACCGTCTTGGGGCTTTTGGGGGGGCACCTTGGGACGATATTGGGGTTTTCTCCGGCCGTCTTGGAGCGTTGGGAGACCGAAAATGCAAGAACTTCAAAATCCTTCAAAACCCTGATGGGGAAGGTGCCGCATGGTGAGTTGGAGGAGGAGGAGGAAGAGAGGAGGAGGACGAGGACGAAGAGTAGGACATCGAAGACGCAGTGAGTGGTACCCCCTCGCGGAGCTCCCTGGGGCCTCTGTAGACTTCTGGTTGAGCCACCAGCCTGCATGACCCGAGGCGGGGCTCTCCTCCTGCATGGCGCATTTCCCTCCTACTCCTCTATCCCTCCTCCTCCCCACTCTCCTCCTCATCCTCCTTAATATTATCCTCATTCTCTTCCTCACGCTCCTCCTCCCTCCTCCTCCTCCCTCCTCCTCCTCCTCCTCCGCCTCCTCCTCCTCCTCTCTCCCTCCTCGCTCGTTGTCCTCCAGTCTGGAAGGGCATCTCTGTGGGGCCCAGCGCAGCTGTGGGGGGGGAAGCGAAATGTATACATGCATTGAGCAAAGATGTCCTCGTCCTCTTCGGCATGCGCCAGAGTCTGAAACGCTCGTCGCCCGATGTGCGCTGATAATCGAAGTCAGTGTCCCTCGTCGAGGCGCGGCGTCGTCAGAGCAGCACATCGCGTGCCGCCCAGATGATTCTACAGCAATTTGCGCACAGCTTATGGGTGCCTTTCCTGCTGCCCGAGCCCCAAAGTCGGTGTGCCAGTTTGGCGAGCGGAGCCCGGCAAGGACGAGTGCGCGTGTCCTGTCGCTGACAGTCAAGATGCTGAAATGAGGACCATCCCGGGCTCGGGAAGGGGCTCTGGTTTTCGGGCCTTTCTCCTTGGGTCCAGGTCGGGAGGCCTATTGGACGCCGAGGCTCGCCATGGCCAGAAAAGCCCCTTCTTTCCCTCCTTCAGCGTTCCCTGTGGTAGCACGATGGCTCCAATCGGGGGAGGGCGTCACCTGCCGAAGTTCGCGGACGTCAACCTGGGCCTCAAGCTTGGCCTTGCCCCTGGCGAGCTGGAGGCCACTCACAGGCCCGCGTGTCGTTGGAGCTGCCGCCCAGCGTGCTTGCATTCGTCTGCCAGCAGCTGCTGTCGGCGAAGAAGCAATGACATACACATAATTTGTTGACGGTCCGAACGGATTTCTAGGATTTGCGCTGGACTCCCTGGCGGCGCTTCCGGCGCCGCTCCTGGCGCGCTGCGCGCCAGGGAGGGGGTTCTAGAGCCGATCCAGGAAATCAGCGCGGAGCTCCAACACATTATGTTTATGCAGTTGTTTATGCAGTTTGATTTGTCTGTGGGAAGAGGTAGCAAGTCTCACTCAGCAATTAGCAGTACAGCGTTTACCTCTGGGAGCCTTGACCCTCCTATCTTACAAGGAAGAAGATCAAGAGGCCGCCCCCAGATTGACATGGGTACGGATGATGCACGAGCACGCTATGCAAGCATGTGCAGCCTCCGGCACTTTCGTGCACGCTGAGTTCGGGCCAGGCTACAAATCAGCACTGTGCAAACACATGTTTCTTCAGTGTGTATGCGCCAAAACTGTTGTAATTAGCCCCGAGCTGTTTAGCCGATGCGCCGTGCGGCGCGGCTCCACTGACTTGATGGTGTCTTCCTCCTCCAATGTGTGTGCCAGCAGCTAGTGGATGCGAAATGCTCGATCGCCCATGCCATCGCCTGGATCCTCTCGATGCAAGGGGCAGCGGCAGTACACACAGGCAGCAGAGAGATAGGAGAGCAGAAACGAACAAGGTACAGTGAAGGGGAGTGGGCGACAGAAGTGCAGTATGGAAGACGCCCGCGGCGAATCATTGCCGCGCCCTGGCACGCCAGGAGGCCTCGCAGGGGCCAAATTGGGGCCACTGTGGAGGTCCGTTGGCCCGTCTCGGGCTGTCGGAGGCATGCGGAGGTAGAGCGCGAGGAACCTTCAAAACACCGACGGGAAGCTAATGGCTCGGGAAGCTCACGCCATTCCGCTGACCCCCAAATGGTGAATAGACGAGTGTGATTGTTTCTGCTTCCAGCTCTCCCATCAGACCATACAGTAATAACACCCGAGCGAGCAGTCGGGAGCGGTGAAGCAAAAAGGCCGATAGCGCTAAACTAAGAGATCGTTGGGAGCCTCTTATATGCTTTATGGAATCATCTTGGAGAGCTCTTCGGGCCCTTTTGGATCATCTGAAGCCCTCTTCGGGATTTGTTGGGGCCTGCGTTGAGGCCATGGGGGCCATGTCGGAGCCATGCAGGAGGCAATCGATCCACAAAGGCAGGGTCCTAAATTTGGGGTCCCCACTTTGAGCCCGAACACTTGCCCTGAAGTGTTGGCCTGACTGACCTAAATGAGCATTTCAACCTTGAGGGGCAGGGGTTTCGTCGCCTATTTAGGGGTTCCTCGTAGCAGGTACTTCGAGGGTGGTGGGACATTGTGATTCGGCTGTGCCCTTTCGAGATCGACGTAACACGTCCTCTCGCTGACATTGTCCGTTGGTCACTCGCACGCGCAGTCTGCTGTGGACTGGGACAACACCTGGAGCGTTCCACACGGACTACCAGGATGGTGTTGCGGATGAGCCAGGTTCGAACCGATTGCATGCATGTTCAAGTACATCCGAGATTGCGTTATTGTTCGGCATGCTGTGATACGGCCGCGCATGGGGATTATCATTCGGACGTTGGGCGTGTTGGAGAGGGGAATGCGGAGTGTGAGAATGAGGAATGGCGGCTTCATGGCTGCATCGGTATCCTGATGACATAGTTGTTCGATGCTGTCTCACGTCATGTCTGATGGGCTGATATGGGCTGAACCTTCTGCCGCTGTTCCTCCAGGCTGAGTTAGGTTGCGACTATATATCGAGAAAGTTGTCGGGCCATGTTGGGGCCTCACTGGGGCATCTCGAGACCTCCAGGGCCACCTTCGGGCTACCTAGGGCAATATTGTGGTTGTTCTAGGGGCCTCTGGGGCCCATGTTGAGGGCACATTGGATGAGCCATGCTGAGCGTTTTGGGCGGCAACTCGGCGGGCATGTTGGGTGATCAGGGGCCGTCTTGAAACGGTATAGGAGCATCGCGGGAGCAACAGATGGAGAATGCAAACGACATCGAACACATGTATGGTGTTTAAGTATGTTGTTGCCCTCTCGGGGGCGCTTTGGGGCCCTCCACGGCAATCTTGGAGGAATCTCGGGGCAGTCTTCAGCAGTTTTGAGCTCTCCAGGCTCTCTTCGGGACCTCTTGTGGTCGTCCTGGAGGCCTCCTTGGCAGACCTGGCCGCTGGGCGGCGTCTCTGCAGGAACACTGGAGCTGTTTCGAGCGGCCAGCAGGCTGAGGGACACCTGCAGATCGGGCTTTCCCGGTAGACGAACGAGACGGTATTGAAACGAGCTTGGGCAATTGGAATAGATAGCACACATGACACCAGACAGCAGTCCAGCAGCAGGCTTCGCAGCCTTGCGCTCCTAACGCAGCCAGCGGACATGCATATATGGCATGTGGCATTCGAGATGCAGAGATGGTGCCGTTTGGTATTGCATGGGGTGGACGGTTTCTTCTTCGGAGCCCGTCTCACACTTCCCCGTGTTCTCCTCCACCACCCATGACCTCGGAAAGCAATTACGAAGCCCACCCATCTGTAGTTTCGGTGACGTTCTCACGTTTCTGGCAAAATATCGGGTTATGATGTTCGCAGTTGCGGGCCATTGCGAAAATCCGAGGGCTCTCATCAGCAAAGCCGTGGCCTACTGCGACCACGGTCAGTTTCTCGATTTCGAAGGCGTGAGCCATAAGGAAAACTATCACATTCCCATCTTCGCAGCACTGATTCACCGACGCGGGTATAATTACTGTTTTCTTTTACATGTCGTGTGCTGCATCATGATGCGCGTGCGGGGTGTCGGTCCCTCAGTGTGCAACCCCCTAGGGTAGCAGACACTACCAGCACATACCTACATACGGGAATTGTGCAAAAGGCCATTGCGAAACGCCGTACATTCATTCATGCGCAGCCGTGGCCTAGTGCCACAACAGTTATCTTCACGTCTTCGCAAGCGAGAGCCCTTATGAGAAATGCGAGATTCCCACGTTCGAGTATTGAGACGTTGGCGCGTTGGAAAGTAAACCGCTGTCGCTCTTATTATATGTACACATGTGTTGCATTACGCTGCGCGTGCGGGATTCATGGAAGCAAGACATGTTCAATACCTGCATGGGAAGATGACTTAAACACACTTTTCTGAAACGCAATGCGGTTCCCATCGTCCCAACCGTGCTCATTTTTGCAGTGGGAAAGCAAAGGGTTCTAGTTTGCGCAGCAATGGCCCACTGCGGCCCGAATCCCATTCTCATGTTTGAAGGCGTGGTCCATTACGAATATCGTTTAGGTGTTAATCTTCGCGGTTCTGAGCCATTTGCGCAGGTGATAGTACCTGCGCCACGCCTAGGAAAACTTAGCGAACACCCATGCCATAGCCATCTGCCAATGCTTCACCCCCTCCCCCCAGCGATCCAACTTGGCGGTGGCTCGCAGTCTTCCCCGCGCATGTTAACTTTGAAGTTCGGGAAGGGCTCGTGTCCATTAGTTGGTTTCCGTTTTCCGTATCATTAGATTTGATGTGTTGCGCAACGTTGTGA
>CAUYUJ010015882.1:0-5000 GCA_963575745.1 Prorocentrum cordatum | reverse complement strand
CACCAGCGTCAACAGCCTCAACGCCGGCACCGACTTCGGCACCGACGCCAGCAGCATCGACGCCAGCACCGCCTCTGGCAGCGACTCCAGCAGCATCGACGCCATCACCGACTCTAGCACTGGCGCCAGAGCATCGACTCTGGCACCTGCTGCGGCAGCGACGTCGGCAGCATCGACGCCGGCACCGACTCTGACACCGACGCCAGCAGCATGGACGTTGGCACCGATTCCGGCGTCGACTCCACCAGCATCAACACCAGTTCCGCATCCGGCGCCGTCGCCAGCAGTGTCGACGCTGGCGTCGATTTCGGCACCGAAGCGAACATCCCCGCCGCCGCCATCGACGCCAGCGCTAAATCCAGCTCCAACGCCAACAGAATCGCCGGCTGTCAGCAGCACGATATCCATCAGCAGGTTAGGTAGCGTCAGTATGACTTTGTTGTTTAAGGGTGAGAGGCGCGGCGCGGCGAGCAGAGCCGCTGTGATCAGACAGACGGCGGTGACGAGCACAAGCGCGACGTGCATGTCAATTCCAACGAGCAGTACGGCGACGAGCACGACGTCTGCGACGAGGTTGATGAAGCCGATTCGGCCCCCAGCTGCACGGCGAATGCCAGCAGTAGCACGAAACTGATCGCAACCTTTTTGATTGCCACATGTCGTTGTCGGAGCCCCGGCACGCCCTGAACATGAAACTCTTGGTTCCGTCTGCGCGCGGGGCTCCCTCAGGCCCCGCCCCGCGCGGGCGATGATGCACGGGGGCGCATGCTGGCGAAGGGCGGACCTCCGTGCAGGCGCTCACCGCGCAGGATCGGACCAGTCAGAGGGCCACGGCACGCCGGGCCCCGGCAGCACGACGCTGACTTGGTTTGCACCGTCTGGCAGCGCAACCGGGGGCAGCCGCGCAACTCTGGCATCCAGAAGGGACCCGCGCAGCGGGACGAACAGTGCGGCTGGGAGCAGTGTGACGGCGGGGCACTGGGGACAGCGGCGCGCTTCTGGCATCCAGAACGGCGAGCAGCACAGCGGCGAGACGCAGCGCGATGTCATGCGGCTCGCTCGGGCACAGCGGCGTGCGCGACCGACTCCAGCATCATCTCCGTGGCGAGTGCCGCCGCGCCCAGGCCACACCTCTTCGCAAGACAGCGTTACGCACGACGGGCCTCAGCAGTGCGGCGCTGAGCAGCACGCCTGGCACCAGCAAGGCGGCGCTGCCCAGCACCTGCCTTTCCTGGAGCGGTGGCTGTCAGTACGTTCTCGCATTTGTGCTGAGTGCTGGGCCTCGTTCTAGCACGATGATGGTCAGAATTTACCGAGAGCGTTCCACTACTCGCAAAGTGCCTACTCGCGCACGTCAGAAACGCACAGGTCTGCCTCGGTGTAGTGGATCGTAGATCCCCCGCGGCGGATTCAGGCCATTTGCGAGTAGTTACTTTGCGAGTAGTGGAACGCGCTTATCTAAGAATGTGATTGCCCCTGAGCTGGGCCTTGTTCTGGAATGATGGCGATCAATGTGTCCTTGCCCCCGAGCAGGACCTTGTTCTGGAGCGCCTGGCAAACTTGATCACGTTCTCGGAGGCACGCACAGTGCAGAGAGGAAACACATATATATATATATATATATATATACATATATAGAATATAGAGAGAGGGAGGTATACATAAATACGTACATACATACATACATACATACATACATACATACATACATACATACATACATACGTACACACATGCATACAACTATACCTACATACATGCATACATGCATGCATGCATACATGCATACATACAGGCATGCATACATGCATCCATGCATGCATGCGTGCATGCATGCATACATGCATACATACGCATGTACACAATCATATATATATAAATATACATGCATACATACATACATACATGTATGTATGTACATACATACATACATACACACATGCATATATATATATATATATACATACGCACATACATACATACATACAAACATACAGATGTACAAACATACATCCATACATAGATACATACATATAAACATACATGCATACATACATATATGCATTTATCTATACATACATACATGCACACATACATACATACATACATACAAACATACGTACGCACGTACGTACGTACATGCATACATCCATATATACATACATGTATGTATATACACATATGTGCATATGCATGCATGCATACATACATACACACATATACATATACATATACATATACATAATACATAATGTACAATACATAAACATATACATAGACATATGCATATACATATACATATACATACACATATACATATACATATACATATACATATACATAAACACATCTGTATACGACCAGGGACGTCGGAAAAAAAAAACGCATTCGCACACACACACACACGCACAAACACACCTACCTACCTACCTACCTACCTACCTACCTACCTACCTACCTACCTACTTACCTAACGATTGTGGCCCTCCCCGGGCCTCCGGGCAACCTGGGAGAACCTCACGAGAGCCCGAAAACGGCCCCACACGTGTTTCAGGCGTTCCGGCTCGCTCCCGAAACGACCCCAGAGAGCCCCAATACGGTCCACGACGACCCCCAAGAAGCCGTCATACCCTCGAAAACTGCTCCGAAACGTCCTAACAGGCCTCCACGAGCACTCCCAAGAAGGCCCCAAGAGGCAAAACCATTTGATTTTCTGTTTTTTTTGAAGGGTGAATTTTGTGGTTCTCCTCCTTTCGGCTTCCCGACGCTCCAAGACGGTGGCCTTCTGGGCGTTCGAAGCCGCCTGGGAGGCTCCAAAATCGCCCCACAACCATCCAAAAGAGCTTCCAGGCAGTCCAAGAGAGCCCCAAAACGGCACAACAGTGGTCCAAGATGGCCCTGAGAGAGCCCCATGGCGGCCCAAGATGGCCCCAAGACACCCTCCGAAGCATTCCAAATCGTGACACGGTCGTTCAGGGAGACTGCGGTTGGAAGCAGGGTGGCCCGAGGAAGCCCCCAGAGGCTTCAGAATACGCCCAGGAGGCTTCCAGAAGGCCATAAGAAACGTTGAAACATTTTTGTGAGGCCCCTAGAGTCCTAGAGGCTCTCCAAGGAGGAGCCTCCGCAAAACGAGCTGAGGAGGATGGGGAGAATGCGCAGGGTATGGCGAGAATGAGGACAAAGAAGCATGGAGGAAGGATAACGAAAAACATTATTACAACTGCGATGCCGGAAAAGGCAACAAGGAGTTATCTTTAATTTGTCGGCTTGACCTTCCTGCCATTCCGCTTGCATACCAAATTTCAAGGACCAAGGTGCATGGCGCGAAGCGCCACTGCAGTCTTGTGTGTATATTTTGTTTTCTATATCTACATCGCATCGTCCGTTGACGGAGTGAACGGCGCGGCACTCCGCGCTTCTATGCGGGGCGTGATTTTTGGCGACCACGCTGCCCGCTCACGCCTCCTGGCCCGCCTGGCGGCGACCGTCGAGACCGCTTCAGGGCGCTGCACCTGGCACAGTTCTGCCCTGGGGCGCTCGGCGTAGCCGCGCTTCTCGTCTCCTGCCCCCCCCCCTTCCCTCGCATCCTCTCCAGCCGTCGGTGCGTGCTCGCCCTGTGTCGCGCGCAGCGTGGGGTGTTGTGCGTGTGTGTGTGTGTGTGTGTGTGTGTGTGTGTGTGTGTGTGTGTGTGTGTGTGTGTGTGTGTGTGTGTGCACGGGCACCGTGCGTGGGCTGAGCTTAGCTGCCGCGGCCGGCCGACCCCACGGGGCAGCTCCTGCCGCCCAGGGCTCGCCCTCTCGCCGCCGACGGAGTCGGTCCCCCGCTGCTGCGGGGCACTGCCGTGCCCCTGACATTCAACTTGCAGTGTACCCGTCGGTCGTTGAAAGCAGGTATTTTTTGGATCCCCAGATTCAGTCTCCTTTTTGAGCGCGTTCCCACTTCAGGAGTCGAGCGGTTTTCACGCTTCCGTCCTCTTCAGGAGGCGAGCGGAAGCCCGATCCACTTGCAACGCCTTCCTGCTTCCTGTTTCTACCTGCTTCTTCCGACCGATGGGTACCGATTGGTGAGTGCTTACGCCCAAATGTCAGATACACGATTTTAGTCACAGCATGTACCGCCCTGCCGGCTTGCTAGCATGGCCCCTTTTCGCCCTGGGGTTTCGTCCCTCCCTTCTTGATCCTTCTTGCTGCAGCCTTTCGTGCGATAGAAGTTTGGCCGTTTTTTCTGTCAGCCGTTTGGCCGTCTGGGCTTCGACTTGTTTTCTGTGTTTTGCGCGTTGTCCCTACGACTGTTGTGGCTTGATGCCTGAGTAGATTGATGGTCGGTTGGACCATGTGGGGATGCACACATTGCGCCATGGTCAGTCCCCCTTGCCTCGCTTCTCCTCCTCCTCCTCCTCCTCCTCCTCCTCCTCCTCCTCCTCCTCCTCCTCCTCCTCCTCTTCCTCCCTCTCCTCCTCCTCCTCCTCCTCCTCCTCTTCCTCTCTTCCTCCTCCTCCTCCTCCTCCTCTCCTCCCTTCTCTCCCTCCTCTTCTCCTCCTCTTATTCCTCATCCTCCCTCCTCCTCTCCCCGCTTACCCCGCTCCCCTCGAGGCTGTGGTGCTTTGCTTTTTTACTTCTGGTGTCAGTTGAATCCTCATGTGCAGCTTCCTTCATGGAGCTGAGGCTCCGCGCGGATTCTAGAGCTCCAGACTTGCCGGCCGCTGGATACCCTTGGAACTCCTGGAGCGCATCCTGAGCTAGTCGTATCATGCCGTCGTTCTCGTCCTCTCGACTCGAGGGGGTGCTCCCACGCCCAGGCGGTCGAGACGGAGAACATCGACCAGGTCTCGACCCTCTTCTACCACGTGAAGCTCCGAGCGGGGGAGGCGGGGGCGCGGGCAGGGGGAGCCGCCTCTCGCACGCGCGTCCGCGGACCCCCATCCTGTCCCCTCCTCTCCCGCCTCCCTCCTCCTGATCTCGGGCGACCGCAGACATGGATCAGGGGGGTATGGATCGGCG
>CAUYUJ010015881.1:212635-307748 GCA_963575745.1 Prorocentrum cordatum | reverse complement strand
CCTCCTCCTCCTCCTCCTCCTCCTCCTCCTCCTCCTCCTCCTCCTCCTCCTCCTCCTCCCTGGCCCGAGGTGGGGCCCCGGGCCACGCGCGGCGCACTTCTGGGGGGCGCTGCCGCGCGGAGCAGTGGCGCCACGAGGCTCCTGGTGCCCCTATCTACTCTGCGTCAGTCGGAGGTTGGTGGCCTCGTTGGCGCGGTCGAGAAGAAATGCCGGGCCGTGCACGACATCGAGCTGGTGGCCGAGCATTTCGATGACGGACGAAGTGGGGAGTGGTCTCATGCCCAAGTCAGGGGTACCAATGTCACCTGGTTGGTGGGGCCCGCCAGAGAAAGCGCCTCCCCCCTGGTGTGGGAAGGGGCGCGGAGGGGGAGTGCCACAGCCAGCAGGGGACGTCGGCAGCAGTACGGTCAGGACGGGAGTCCGTCGGCAGTGTGACGAAGGAGGAGAAGCGGGTCGAGGCGGAGCGGCAGGAGATGCTGTCAGAGCAGGTCTCACCTCAAGTGCGCGTCAAGAAAGCGGTCAAGAAGGAGAAGAAGGAGAAGAAGGACTCGCGGCGGAAAGCCAAGGAAGCCTAGCAGGAGGCCGAGAGGCAGGCGGAGGCGCGCAAGGACGAGTAGATGGAGCAGGACAATAAAGACTCTCGGTGGGAAGCCAAGGAAGCCTTGGAGGAGGCCGAGAGGCAGGCGGCGGCGCGCAGGGCTGCGAAGAAGACGCCGACCAACCATATCAAGAAGGATGTGCGGGAGACAGCCGAGACGGCCTCGGAGCAGCCCGACATTGCGGACAGTACTTCTCGGAAGGTGACGGTGCTAGCGGCGCTGGGGGCAGGTGGCGCAGGACGTGATCGAGCAGCAGAGCCAGCAGTACTCGAGGAAGGGACGGGTCTCAAGGTCGCGGTCAAGACGGAGGAGATCGAGGCGGGACTCGTCGCCCACGGCAGCACAAGCTCAAGCAACAGCGGAGAACGCGAACAAGGAGAGGCAGGCTCGGGAGCGCTCTATTCCAATCTCCATTCCGAGGGATCGCAAGGGATGGGACGCGTACGGGGAGAAGAAGACGGACCTGGCGCAGCGGAGTCGGGCCGAGAAGGAGGGAGCAGGGGAAGTTCCCGCAGGCTCCGTGGGCCAGGCCGCAGGCCAAGACTCGGCCACAGAGATGCCAGGGAACCTGCTGGAGGCACTCCCAGGGGCTGGTCGCCCCATCGGCCCAGCGGCTTGGCGCCTGGTGGACACAGTATTCGCCTGGTGGCGTCGCGAGGCGGTACAGAGCTCGCTGGTTGCGAGGCTCCGCATGAAGGAAGTTCGGCTCCAGAGAAATGCGCAGCTGGTGCTGCAGGAGCTGGGGCCAGACAGTCATGCGCAGACGAGCGGTCTCGTCGCATTTTGAAGTCCGTCGTGAAGCAGCCGTCGGTGTCGCAGGAGACTCTGAGGGAGGCAACTGGGGGGGGCCCTCCCCGCACTGCCCCCGCCAGTAAGGGCTCGCTACCGCGGGTCGCAGGCCCCGTTGTCCTGCGTCGTGCTGGTGGGTCCCTTAGCGGTGCGTGCGCACCGCCGGGGCCTCTGGCGGCAAGTGGCGGAGGATCCGTCCTCCCTCTCGCGGCAGCGATACGGAGCATTGCAAGCACCCAGAAACCCAGAAACCTCCCCCTCCTCCTCCTTCTCCTCCTCCTCTTCCTCCTTTTCCTCCTCCTCCGCCTCCTCCTCCTCCTCCTCTCCTCCTCTCCTCCTCTCCTCTCCTCTACTCCAGCCCTCCCCTTCGCTCCTCTTTTCCTCCCTCCAGGCGCCCCCAGGGGGCGCCTGGAGGGAGGAGGAGGAGGAGGAGGAGGAGGAGGAGGAGGAGGAGGAGGAGGAGGAGGAGGAGGAGGGAGGAGGATGGAGGAGGAGGAGGAGGAGGAGGAGGAGGAGGAGGAGGAGGAGGAGGAGGAGGAGGAGGAGGAGGCGGAGGAGGAGGAGGCGGAGGCGGAGGCGGAGGCGGAGGAGGAGGCGGAGGCGGAGGCGGAGGAGGAGGAGGAGGAGGAGGAGGAGGAGGAGGAGGAGGAGGAGGGGAGGAGGAGGAGGAGGAGGAGGAGGAGGAGGAGGAGGAGGAGGAGGGGGGGGGAGGGGGAGGGGGAGGGGGAGGGGGAGGAGGAGGAGGAGGAGGAGGAGGAGGAGGAGGAGGAGGAGGAGGAGGAGGAGGAGGAGGAGGATGAGGAGGGAGGGAGGAGGAAGACGCCTCGCGACGCCCTTGCAGCAGCTGCGCTTGGCCGAGGGCGACCTGGGGGTGCCCCGAGCGGCCGCTGGAGAGCCGCGTCGGGACCAGGCAGAGAGGTACAGCGACAGGGGAGGGGGATGAGTTCAGGCTCAGCCCCTGTTCCCCATCACTCCTCCTCCTCCTTCGTTTTTTTTTTTCTCTCTCTCTCTCTCTCTCTTTTTCCATATCTCTGCGCCTCATTCTCCGTCTCCTACCCTTCTCGCCCTCGACCCATTCCTCCAACCCTTGTGCTCACTCCTCACCCTCCACAGCCTGGCAGGTGTTTAGCGGCCGCACGAGTACGACGGTTAGGCGGGCAAAACCATGTCTTTGCGTCTGCAACACCTGGTTTTATTTCTTGGCCCAAGGGCCCTAAGTGCACCGGCTCGTTGGTCAGAATTGTAAGCGACCTCGAGCGCGCCAGAGAAGTGCTCGAGGCTCCGTGTGGAGGTGTGCAGGGCTTTTTTTGATTTGGGTTGGCTCCCAGCCCCGGCTTCGAAACGACATCGCTTTGTCGGCTCCGGCTGGGGTGTTCAAAATATTGATGCTTCGTGTATCCCCATCATTTTTGCTGCGTCTTAATGAGGGTCATTTTGTCCCTGGCACGTGCATTCGCCACTGCGGCCAATTATCTTCGTACCGCGCCCCAGACGTTGACCCGCTTCAAGACCCTCGCCTTGGAGCCGCGAATCAAAAAAGTACCCCCATCGGTTGTGACTCGCCGCTGGCGCTCTCGCCTGCGGCTGCGACAAAAAAAATCCCCTATCAGCCCACTCAAAGACGATGCCCAGGTGATTTGCCTTGATCAGGACAGTGAAGAATTACGCATTGAAACAAGTTGTGGATCAGAATGATCCGACCCAGGACGAGGACAGGAACGGGGAGGAGGAGGACGAAGACGAGGACGAGGACGAGGTGACGGACGAGGAGGATGACGAGGACGAGGAGGAGAAGAGGAAGAGACGGAGAAATGGGACGAAGAGGACAACAAAATGGAGGAGGCCGAAGACTCTAACAGCCATCTCGAAGTTTTATTCGAGGCCATCTTAGGGTCCTCTTGGGGATGTGTCGCGGCCATCTCGGGGCCCTCCTGGTGCTATGTCTGAGGGCCTCGGGGTCCTCTTGGGGCTCTTTTGGAGGGTCCTGGGCGCCTCCTGGAGCCCCCTCGGGGGGCTCCTTGGAGCCCTGGAGGGCCTCCCGACAGAGGGGTGGTCCCGATATTTCGGCTCCCCCAAGGACTCGGGAGGAGAAAAAAGACGCATACACAATTCACCGCCGATCCCGAGGAACATGTGGGAACATCTGGGAAGCGAGGGGGAAGACGAACACCCAGGCACTCCTTGAAACACTGGATCACCCTGGAATTGCAGGTAGTTCTGTGTGTGCCCCGGGGCGCCCTTTGGAGCGCTCACAAGCGCCCCTGGGGGCGCTCCGGGGGCGCTCCTGGGGCCGTCGGGTCCTGAAGGCGCTGGGCTCCGCCTGGGGCGCTCTGGGGCCACCGTGGGGCCGTGCGGAAGCCGATCGGAAGCCAATCGGAAGCGAAGAGGGCCAGGGGGGGGGGGGAACGCTATGTGAGCGTTCTCTGATTCGCTGTGTTGCCGATCGGCGCGGGCCCCCCCCTTCCTTCCCCCCCCGAAAGGAGCAGATGTGTTGGCTGTTTGTCGGCGCCTGTTTCGAGCAGGCAGAGTCTCCCCTCATAGGACGCAATGTCGCAAACGGGCGCATTTTGCAGAGGTCTCGAGCCAGACCCCCACCCACCCCCCCACCCCGTCCGCCCAAGGTCGAAACGCCGAATAAAAACACGCTCACAAACATTGATGTTCTCCTGGTTGTTGAAGCAATTCGTCCTCTTTAGGGGGTTCGTGGGGGAGGCGAGGCAGTTTGGAACGATGTGTTGGCTCTCTTGTGGCCTCCTCTTTGCGGCATGATGGAGGCAATTTTGAATTAGCCTCGTCGATCTTGATCCAAATTGGAGGTCATCTTAATGCATACAGTGCCACTTTGGAGCCACCTGTGACCATCCTGCGTGCTCTACCCCCTCCGTCCGGGGCCCGACACATCTCAGGGAGGGAAGGGGGGGGGTACCTCTTCCCGAAATGGAGCATGTGTTTTGGAAGATGCAAGAGGCAGATCCTGAGTCCACCCACGCCCGAATGGCTGGTTTGGTTTGCCTGACCCGCCCGCGCACGAGCGGCGGGCTGACGGCGTGCTTGATTTTTTCTCGAGTTGGTTGAAGACGTTCGTGTCGATCTCACCGCCAGGCACACCCAAAAGGTGGTCCAGCTCAAGGGTGGTGGTGCTATATAGATATATGTGTATATATATACATATATATATATTGTTTGCAAACGTACTGAGCCAGAGAATTGTGTTGCGTTTTATTGCACGTAATGTGTTGCACGCGAAAATCCAGCAATACATTTGCGCCCCTGAATGTCTTGCACGCCCCAAGTGTACTGCAACCCCACAAATCTAATGCACCACATCTATTGCACCACCCCCTTGTCGCTGGACCCCCTTTTGGGTCAACCCGATCACCGCCAGGCATTTGAGAGGGGATGCTGACTATCCTGGCGGGTCTGGCCTCGAGGGAGGTTGCGATGTTTTCCCTGCCAGGCGCAAGCTCCAGCGCTATCGTTTTGTCGGCCCTCTCCCTCTTCAGGAGGAATATTCAAAATGTTTGACTTTTTTTGTTGTTGTATTTTCAGTTTTTCCTACAAAATTCCCTTGTAGGAGGACAGACCCGACCTAACGCTATTGGCGGCATGGGGGGTATGACCCAGTCTGCCAATTCGCCACGGTCGTTGCAGGGGGCCCGTGGTTGCACGACCGCCAGTTGGACGTCGACGCACGGCTTCTTCCCAACCATGCACCCCCCGAGACCCCTTTCGACAGGAGCTTGGCGTCCCCGTGCGCAAAGCAGTCCGGTAGAAGCTCACTGGAGCCCTGCAGGTGTTCGACCCCCCGCCTTCAGAGCGCACTCGCATCCGCTAGCGTGCAGAAATCGATGCGGAAGCTCTGATCCAGCGTCGATTCAGAGTCGGTTTAGGGTCGACCAGCGTCGATCAGCGTGGGCCAGCGTCGGTTCGCGAGGGCCACCAAGATGACTCGGGAGGCTCCCAGAAGTTGCCGTGCAAATTCAGGCCCGCCCCTCCCTCCCCCTCTCCTCTCCTCCCTCCCCCTCTCCTCTCTCCCTCTCCTGCTCCTCCCCTCCTCTTTCCCTCCCTCCCCTCCACAGTTACTCAATATGAATACTACTCTCCTCCTTCCCCTGATGACGGGTTGGGAGTGTTCGCCCCCCCCCCCCCCCGCGTATTGTTTTTTTGCACACTGGATTCCCCGGAGTTGGGTTTTCGCTTGCATTTTTTTCCAACATGCTGCTCTCGCTCAGGCGCAGGCCTCATTTTCGGGCCCCGCTCGTTCCGAATCGTGCTCCCGCTGCAGCGCTGGCCTCATTTCCGTCCTTCCGCTCGTTCCGAATCGTGCTCCCGCTGCAGCGCTGGCGTCATTTCCCGTGCCATGCCACGGCATGCAATGCAATGCTAGGTTGCGTTCCGCTGCGCAAGCTGTGATATGCAGTGCTTAAGTGCCACGTCGTGCTATGCCATGCAACGCTTTGATCTTCAACGCCATGCTATGCAATGTTATGTTCGGGGCCGCTGTGCGATGCCATGCTTTGCGTTGCAAAGCTTTGTGATGCAATTCTCCACTACGCCACGCCACGCAATGCTGTGACATTCTACGCTTTGCGGTGCTCTTCTACGCCATGCCATGCCGTGCTCTACAATGCATCGCATACCCTTTCGGGATCATTGCCCTGCTCGACATCCGACTGTGCGAGTAGAGAGGGGATCTACGCCATGGTAAGGGATGGGAGGGAGGGGTAGGATGTCAGATCTGACGCGAGCGCACCTAGCTTGCCTCCCCCCCTCCCCCCTCCCCCATCCCCTGCCGCGCTGCCCAATGGCGGGTGCGTGGAGCTGGCTGGGTAGCCCGGGCCCTGGAAGCTTGCGGCCCTGTTCGCATTCGGTCTGGGGTTGGCCCCTTCGGGCAAGTCCGTGCTCACGGGTCCTCCGAGCCGCGCCCAGCCGGGCCCGTCCTGGCAGGTCCGTCCTGACGTGTCCGTTCTGAAGGGTTTTGACGGGTCATGACGCTGAATCTGATGGTGATGATGATGTTGATGTTGATGAGGATGATGGTGATGATGATGGTGATGGTGATGGTGATGGTGCTGGTGGTGGTTATGATGATGGTGCTGATATGATGATGATGGCGATGGTGATGGTAATGATGGCAGTGTTGATGATGACGATGCTATGGGGATGATGATTCGGATCATGATGGAGATGGTGATGATAATGCGTGTGGGCGATGATGGTGATGATGGTTGTGATGGAGATGATGATGATGGTGGTGGTGGAGATGATGATGATTACGATGACGATGACGATGGTGATGATGGTTGTCGTGGTGGTGATGATGGTGATGGTGATCGTCATGGTGATGGTGATGATGATTATGGCGACGAAACCACCGATGATGCTGGTGGTGATGATGTTGATGATGATGCTGACTAGTAGTATGATGGTGATGTTGAAGGTGATGGCGTTGGTAATGGTGATGATGGTGATGGTGGTGATGCTGGTCCTGTTGGTGGTTGCTTTCATGGTGCTTATGTTGTTAAAGGTGATGCTGCTGACGATGATGACGGTGGTGATGCTGATGATGATGATGGTGACAATGATGTTGGTGCTGCTGATAAGGCTGATGATGATGACTATGGTGGCGTTGATGATGCCGGTCACGATGTTCGTCATGATGGTGGTGTTGATAACGATTGTCTTGGTGACGATGGTGATGAAGGCAGTGAGCATGATGATGTTGATGGTGATGGTGATGGCAAAGGCACTTGTCATTGCGGTGACGGTCATGATGGTGATACTGAGGATGTTTATGGTGTTGAAAGCGACGATGATGATGATGCGAACGATGGGGATGATACTGATTAGGTGGACGGCGACGATGAACATGTGATGATGATGATGATGATGATGATGATGATGATGGTGGTGATGATGATGCTGTTATACTGATGACTGTGGTGATGATGTTTGTGGTGATGTCAGGGATGTTGGGGATGCGTATGATGATGAGCATGGGGATGAGGATGAGGATACGGAATCCGTAGCGAGTTCGGCTCAATTCCGTGGCGTTTCGCTTAGAGATTTGGCATGTGGTGTTGGGGGGGATTGCGGCCCCCGCACCGCACCGAGGCGTTCTTCCGCCTGCCAATTCTTTTTCATTACGATGGCTTTGCGGTACTCTCCGGTCCCTTCGCTCGGGTCCTAGGGTGCCTTCCAATTTTTCTCATCGCCAGCCTGGGGTCTGGACCGAAGGAGCTGCCGAGGACGGCGCTGGTGTGGAGGGGAATTTCGAACCATTATGTGTGCAGCTTGTGGTTGGTGAAAGAACCTCGTTCGCATTCAGTGGCGCAAGCACTGCAAGCGTTCTCTCGTCCACGTCGCCGCTTCGTAGCCCAAGCCGCCTGTCGGTCGCTGGGCCCTTCAGGATGCTGCCTGGGAGGACGGAGCCGCCGAGGACACTGTCATGGAAGTGGGCAAAAGTTGGAAGGTATCGAAAGCCAAAAGCGGAGGGCAAGGCGAGGGGCAAGTGTAGGGACCTCTCTCTTGCTGCTGGCGGCCCTTTTGGTTTGCCTCCTCGCCCTGTTCCGTCGTTGTCTGCGGAGGAGGCGCGCGCCACGGCGGGCTTGGCGCGCAAAGTAGGGAACGAGGTCAGCGGTCGCTACTATGAGCAGCTCTCCACCTGGCTTGCAGCGTCCAGTGAAGTTGCTGTTCCTCCCCACCAGCGTGCTCAACAATTGGCTGCTGAGATTAATAGAAAAGAACGCAAGCCCAGCCATGAGTTCAGTAAGTTCGCCCGCTGGCGCGACGAATGATCTGGTCATCGGCACTTGGCGATGCAGTGCCGTAGCGACTTCGAGACTTCTGTCAAGTTGTACAAGGAGGTGGTTCAGGAGGTGGCCTCGATTACCCTGCCACGGCTGATCCTTCGACGCCCCTGCAGTTGGTCACATAGCACATGCGCGAAGGCAACGTTGAGTTCGAGTCGTTCTCCAATTTGGACAGCTTGTTCGATGTGCGAAATGAAGTGGGGGAGTTCGGGCTTACGCCAGAAAACGAGACCGAGCTTGCCAATCGCAAGCAGGCCATGCCCGGTGCCATCAAGAAGCTTGCGTCCCAGGTTTTCATGGATGACCTCGGCGCATCGGCCGCCACCGAATCGGAGCACGAACTCCTTAGGAGCAGGCACCCGAGGAAGAAACGCAAGACCGCGAAAGGCACCGTTGTTGGAGGGAAGGTGCAGTGTGATTTTGCTCCCTCTTTTGCCGGTGCTGGTGAGGCCGTGCAGGTTCAGGCTGTCCTCCACTAGCTGCCCGGTCTTCAGCCCTCGCTTCTAGGCAAGAGCCATCGGGGGAGGGCGTGACGAAGTTGGCAGATCGCGACTTGCCAGGAGCGCCCCCCGTCTGTCGCGCCAACAGCGGCGCGACGGGGCAGCTGGCGACAAGGGTGCGCGCAGCTGGCTTTCATGATCGATGACTTCCACTACGACATGGTCGGCTTCGGCATCTGCAGGGCCTGCTGATTGGGCTTGCCGCTGCAGCCCCCTTCTGGTTGTAATATTTGTGTCGTTGCTTGCTTGTGAGGGGTTTTCTGGACAGTCTTGGGATTCGGTCATCTGCCCCCCCGCGCCCCCTCCCTGCGCTGCACCAGGCGAGGAACGGATTGCCGGGATCAGGCACTGCAGGGGCTCAGCAGCACCCGTCGCTGCCAGAGCCTGCAGTCATATCTGGCGAATTTCTATGCGTGTAATTGAATTGAGGTCAAGCCCGTGCCGCCTTTGCGTTCTTGCTGCGCGCGCGCTGCTGGCCGGCGCGCGTAGGGCGCGCGCCCTTTTCGGCCCCCAACGTTTGGCCAGTCTATGCCTGTGCCGTGCTCTCCAGCTGTGCTTCGAGGGCCCGAGGCCCCTGGCCCGTAGCCCCCTCGTGACCTGGACCTGCCTGGCCTGGTGGCCAGGCGCCTGCGCCACTGCGCCCCCTTCCCAGGTGAACAGGCGGGCGGCGGCCCGATCCGCGCCTCGCCCGCGCCTGTCCGAGGGCCGCGGTCAACCGCGATGTCCAGCAGGGGCGGGCGGGGGGGGAACTCTTGCACCGCGTCGCGCGTCTTGCCCCTGCCCATCCTTCCCACGGCCTGGGCCCCTCGCCCAGGCGCGCGCGGGGGCAGTTTGGCCCCCTTGGGAATGGCGCCCCACGTGGGCCAAATGGAGCGGCGCGCCATGGCGCGCGCTGTTGTTTTCATGGGCCTTGGGCGGCAGCGCGGCGCAGGCCCAGGGCCCCCGCGCCACCCCCGGGCGCCCGCCGCCTCGGAATGGCCAGAACGCGCGGCGCGCCGTTCATGTCTGATGGCACGATGGGGAGGAACCCGCCGTAGCTTCTGCTTCAGGGTGAACGCCGTGCTCGGGAGCAACAGGGGAGCAACCCGCCGAAGCTTTTGCTCTAAGGGTGACCCTTTTGCCCTTTAGGAATGCGATGGCGGCAACCCATGTAATCCTGACTTGACGGCCCTCACACTCTAGCCCGTGAGCAGCAACTCCTGGGGCGCACTTCGTGACCTCGTGGGGTCCGAGCCCGCCGCGCGCACCTCGCCCGTTCAGGGGCGTCGTCTGCGGGCCCCCGTGGCCCAGCGTCGCGCGCATTGCAGCTGTTTGCGACTGGGGTTGAAGGGCCCATTAGGATGCCTGGCACTCCTGTCCCGCGGCATGGGGATAGCCCAGGCGCGACCATTATCGTCTTAGACTGGCTTGGTTTAGACGAAGTCGACGGTGGCAGCTTACGTGGAGGTAGCTTGTGGCTTGCGCGCGCCAGCATCGCCCGCTGCGCGCCTGTGCTCGCTGCGCCTGGGCCGCTCCGCGGGCTGCGACGCGGTCGGCGGTGGCGCGCTGGCCAAGCGCGGGGAGTTCTCGCTTAACCTTGATAGCGATGCCATCGTGGCAAGCGAATTCCACTTCAGTCTGGGGCTCGTGGATTATGCCGAGTGCGTCTCGGAGCTGGGGGCCCACCTTGCGCGCGCGGACCCCCGCGCCAACTTCCCATCGCAGAGCAAGCCCGATGCGTCTGATTACGTTGTCGTGTCTGGGCTCTGAAGACGGTGCGAGCCGCGTCGGCGTCGTGGAAGGCTCGCCGTTGCGCCCCCGCAGGCCAGTCCGCCTGCGCTTCCACCCCCAGTTCTTGCATCTGAGTGCCCGGGCCTTTCGCGAGCCCCCTCCGCTGCCTCCGACTCCCGGCTGCCCGCATGAGGGGCGAAGACTGGCGCGAGGTTCCCTGCGCCGTCAGGGAGGCAGAGGGGGGCGGCTTCGAGAGGCGAGGGCGAAGGCGCGGTTGTTCTCGCGCCACAGGTCTACAAGTTTTTGGCCCATCAGGCCCAAGTCGACCGCGGGCGCGTGCTCGGGCGCGACGCGCCGTTCCACGCGCCCCAGCGCCGCCCCGAAGAAAAGATTGGAAGCGCGTTGTCCAGCCCCTCGCGGCCCCGAAGGATCCCTTTCGTGCGAGGGCCCATGTGGCTGGAGGGTCCGGCGCGGGCGCCCCTGTCGGAGCTCGAGGATTTCGGGGCCTTCGGCGACAAGCAGGTCATCAATGCTGAACCCCATCGGCGTCGCATCCACCCTCGTCGCCTGGAGCTGTCGCGGCGCGTGGGGGGGGGGGGCTTCGCCGCGCCGCGAGTTCAGTTGTTTTAGATGGTCCCGCCATCTGCGATGTTGATATGATCCACCATGACTGCGAATGAGCCTTCAAAAGTAATCTCCCCCCTCTGGCCCCCAGGGCCATTGCTTATGCGGTCGCTTGTAGCAGGGCTGCTTGGGCCGCGCGGCACCGGGAAGGCACGGGCTCGGAAGGTGAGCGCGCCCATGTGGCGCCATTGGGCCCCGCGCCGCGGTCTTCCCCCGCCGCGCTCGTCGGCCACGGTTGGATCTTCGCGCGGCCCCGCCCCCCGCGGCAGGCCGAGGGTTTCAGGTTCGGGAAGATTTGGGGCAATGGCGAAGGCCCCGAGACGGGCGTCGTCGAGATCGTTGGAACTCTCAGCCGCTGCCAGACGTGCCGGGGGCGCCGAGCCGCTCGCGCAAGAAGGGCAGCGCTGTATCAGTGGACGGACTTCACTTTCGGCGCTACAGCATCGTCAGCGATGCCTCGCTGGGTGTCCCAGCGGGGGCGACGTGCGCTCGGTCGCGCGCCCCTGGCCTTCCTGGGCGGGGCCCGCCTGGGCAAGGCCCTCCTGGGCAAGGCCGTGAGATGGCTCGTGTCTTGGCGCCGCGTGCTGGGTGGGGCGCGTCGCCCCTTGGCCTTCGAGCGGAAGCGCGATGGCCCCGCTGCTGGCTTGGCGGCCGGCGCCCGCCGCGGCGCCACCGACGTCGCGCTGCGCCGGGCCATCGAGGCTGAGGCTGGCGCCTCGTCTGGGCTCGCGTCTGCGCCCCTGTCTCGGGGAAACGCACGAGTCGAGCAAGCCGGAATTCGGGTTTGCCGATTTTTTCTCGACGGGCGCCCTGGATTTGACGGCCCCGTTTTTGTGGGATGCCTGCAGCAGGGGCCCGCGTCAAATTTCAGACATTGCCCCGTCATTTTTCGGATGCCCCCCGTCGGGCCAACCCGGGCCCCCCGTGCCCGAGTCATGCGTCTCCTCGAGTGTTCTGGAGCATGGAGAAGCACCGCGAGGTATATCCATTTAGCGCGGAGCATCAGCGCGCGAGGCATAACTGCCCCCGCTGCGTCGCCCGCGCGCGTTTTGAAACCCGCCGATCTGGTGGCGCCTGTCCCAGGGGGGGGGATCTTGGATGGGCCGTATTGGGCCCTCTCTCGGGCGCCGTGGCTGAACTATCTGTGGCGAAGAACTCCGTTTGGGGGTTCGCTATGCCCGCGTTTGATTATTGCTCTGGCCAGGCGGGCACGCATTCCGATGCCTTCATCGACGATGCTGGACTTTTCTGACGGGCACTCCGTCGGATGCGGTAATTGGCTTGGTTTTTGACAGGGCTGAACCTAAACGCTGTTTTCAATCAGTTTCCGAATTGTTTCCGTTTTACGTTTGTTTTCATGTTGTGAGCGCGTTTCAAAACACGTTTTCGCATGCTCTGAACGCCGGCCGTCGCGCCCATGCGTTCTGGCCACTGGGCTGCCGTTTTGTTGGTCGTTCTGTTTTTGCACGGCAGGTGCCGCGCGTTCTGTTGGGCCCTTTGTTTTCGCGCAGGCAGGCGCCGCTTGTTCTGTTGGCGTTTCGTCGTGCTGCCAGCACGACCCCCTAGCGCAATTTCCCAGCACGCGCCCCCAGCACAACCCCAGGCACGACCCCCTGGCACAACCCCCTAACGCAAACCTCGCAGCACAACCCCCAGCACAACGCCTCGGCGCAGCCCCCCAGCGCAAGTCCGAACCCACTTCCCCAGCACACTCCCCCAGCACAACCTCCAGCACAACCTCCCAGGGCAACCCCCCATCACAACCACCAGCACAACCCCTCAGCACATCCCCCTCTGCACACACCCCAGCACAGACCTCCAGCACACACGCCTCCCCCGCATAACCCCCCGGCGCAACCCCCAAGCACAACCCTCAGCACAACCCCTTGGCACAAACTTCAGCACAACACCCCAGCATAACTCCCTGGCACAACTCCCCAGCGCAAGCCCTCAGCGCAACCCATCAGCACACCCACCCCCCCAGCACAATCCCCCAGCACAACGCCAAAGCACAACCTCCCAGCACAACCCCCCAGCATAAGCCCCCAGCGCAGTCCTCCAGCACAACCCCCCAGCATAACTCCCTGGCACAACTCCCCAGCGCAAGCCCCCAACACAACCCCCCAGCACAGGTCCCAGCACAGGTCCCAGCACAATCCCCTTCACACCCCCTTGACACAGACCCCCAGCACGACCCCGCAGCACAACCCCCCAGCACAACCCATCAGCACATCCCCCCAGCACAACCCCCACCAGCACAATCCACCAGCAAAACCTCCAGCACAGCCCCCCAGCACGACCCCCTCAGCACAACCCCCCAGCACAACCCCCCAGCACAACCCCCCAGCATAACCACCCAGTACAACCCCCCAACACATACCCCCAGCACGACCCACCAGCACGACCTCCCAGCACCCCCCCCAGCACATACCCCCAGCACAACCCCCCAGTGCGCATCCGAGAAATCCGCGCGGGCCTTCGAGTTGTTATGTCTCTGTCACGGTATCCCTTGCAGGTTGGTTGGCCGAGCCATTGGTCCCACATGTGTTTTTTTTGCGCGTGTTGCCGCACGGGCGTTTTGCGTGGTGCGTCGAACGCGTAGCACGCGTGTGAGGCGCCCCTGCTGCCGCACCCCTCTGGGGCTTCCAGGTGCAAGGGAAGATGGTATACGCGAGCAGTCTACCCATCGGCCGTTGAAAGTTGGTAGTTCAGGAGTCCCAGATTCCAACCTACTTTAAGCGCGTTCTTACTTCTTCGTACTTCAATGATCGAGTGGCTTCACCTTTTCCGTCCTCATCAGGGGGCGAGCGGACACCCAATCTAATTTCAACGCCTTCCTACTTCATGTTTCTATGTACTTCTTCCGACCGATGTGTACTCCTCGCGTCCTTTGATGAGCATAATCTCCCCATTTGTTGGGGCGATACTCTGTGCCGCGGCAAATTACGGCGTTCTTTTCAGCAGCTTACTTGAGGTGCCATGGATGTAACCAGGGAAGATTAGGAGTATGAAGATGATATTGATGATGTTGATGATGATGATGATGATGATGAGGAGGAGGAGGATGATGTTGATGGTGATGCTTCTGATGATTGTGGTGATGCTGACGATGGTGATCATTGTGATGATAATGCTGATGATGCTGGTGATGCTGATGCTGATGCTGCTGATGATGATAATGATGATGATGATGATGCTTATGATGATAATGTTTATTGTGGGGGTCCTGATGGCGATGATGGCGGTGATGGTGATTGTGATGGTGATGATGAGAAGGGTGATGAACATTGTGCTAATGATGCTGGCAACGGTGATGATTCGGGTGATGGTAATGCTGATAATGTCGATGCTGGCATGCTGACGGCACTGATGATGATAGGGTTGATGGGGTTGGCGATGTTGATGCACGTGATAACGATGATGTTGTTGATGATGATCATGATGATGGCGATGGTGATGAAGATGACGATGATGTTGATTATGATGTTGAAGATGATGATGCTGATGATGAGGATGATGCTGCTGCTGCTGCTGATGCTGATGATGATGATGATAATGATGATGATGATGCGGAGGAGGAGGAGGAGGAGGATGAGGGGATGAGGAGGATGATGAGGAGGAAAAGGAGGATAGCGTGGTGGAGGATTGGGAGGAGGTGCAGGATAGGAGGAGGAAGTGGCGGAGGAGGAGGAGGAATATACTTATGATGAGGAGGAGGAGGAGCATGAGCAGGAGGAGGAGGAGGAGGAGGAGGGCGAGGTGGAGGAGATGGAGGGGAGGACTCTTGCAGAGAGAAGTAGGAAGAGCAGGAGGAGGGGGACAGGACAGAAGGCACTGAGGAGGATCAGGACATCTGGAGAAGGAGGAGGAGGCCGAGGCAGAAGGCAGCCTGGAAGAGGCGGAGGATTGTGTTGGTGATTGTGACGACGGTGGTGATGATGATGATGATGATGATGATGATGATGATGGTGGTGGTGGTGGTGATGTTGATGATTATGACGATACCGACGATGCTGGTGATGATAGTGATGTTGCTGGTGGTTATGACGATATGATGATGGTTGTAATGATGATGGTGATGATGATGCTGCTGATGATGGTGATTGTGATGGTGATTATGATAGTGAAGATGATGATGATGATGATGATGATGATGATGATGATGATGATGATGATGATCATAACGATGCTGCTGATGATGACGATGATGATGATGATGCTCATGATCATGATTATGATGCTGATGCTGATGTTGATGTTGATGTTGATGCTGATGATGAGGATGATGATGATGATGATGATGATGATGATGACGATGACGATGATGAAGATGAAGATGCTGATGATTGTTATGATGATGTTGATTATGATGCTGACGATGATGCTGATGATGCTGATGATGATGGTGTTTTTGCTGCGGAAAAGAAGGGAGAGGAGGGGGAGGAGTTGAAGGAGAGGTGGAAAAGGAGGAGGAGGGGGAGGAGGAGGAAGAGGAGGAGGAGGAGGAGGAGGAGGAGGAGGAGGAGGAGGAGGAGGGGGAGGCGGAGGTGGAGGGGGAAGTGGAGGAGCTGGATGAGGTGGATTTGAGGACAGCTGGAGGGAGGAGGACGCGGAGGACTAGGAGGAGGAGGAGGAGGAGGCGAGGAGAGGGGAGCCGGAGGAGGAGCCGGAGGATGAGGGAGAGGCAGAGGGCAGCTGGGAGGAGGTGGAGGAGGGAGGAGAGGAGGAGGACGGCCTGGTGGGAAGGCGTCGGTGCATAGCTAGCGCCATCCCTCCTCCCGCCACCCGTTGTGCCTCTCGGGGCCGTGGGCTGGTCTCGGGCCCGGCTGGCGCGCTGAGCCTGGCCGTCTTCTTGGTGGCGCGCCGCTTCAGCGCTGGCCTCGCGGATGGGCCGTGGGGGGGTATTCTCCCAGAGATCCGAGGCTCGGGCAAAACTTGTGGCGGGCGGTTTTTGGCCGTTTTCGGCTCCTAGGGGCCAGGCAATTGAAACAACGGGCTCATGACGAAGTGCTTGCTCTAGGGAAGTGGTCCAGGGCTCCGAGGGTCCACGCATCGGAACAATTCGGGCCGGATGTCTGGGCTCCTCTCTCGACCTCTTCATCTTCCTCCTCCCTTCTGGTCGCTCCTGCTCCCTCGACCTCCTCCCTCATTCTCATCACTCCTGCCACTCGGCCTCCCCCCAGCTCCCCTTTGTTTGCACTCCTCCCTCCTCACCTCCCCTTCGCCTCCGTACTCCTTGCTCCGTCCCTTCCTCCCTTCCTCATCCGTCCCTTCCTCCTTTCTCCTTCCTGACCCTCCCCTTCCTTTCCAGAGCTCTGTGCAACACGGCTCGCGCGCCGAACAACCAAACACACCTTTCTCTCCTCCTCCCCCTTCCCCTTTTCCCCTTCTTCTTTCCCCCTCCTCCTCCTCCTCTTCCTCCTCCTCTTCCTACTACTACTACTGCTACCACTACTATTATGACTACCACCACCACCACGACTACTACTACTACTACTACTACTACTACTACTACTACTACTACTACTGCAACTACTACTACTACTACTACTACTACTACTACTACTACTACTATTACTACTACTACTACTACTACTACTACTACTACTACTACTACTACTACTACTACTACTACTACCACCACTACTACTACTACTACTACTACTACTACTACTACTACTACTACCACTACTACTGCTGCTACTACTACTACTACTACTACTCCTACTACTCCTACTACTATTACTACTACTACTACTACTACTACTATTGCCACTACTGCCACTACTACTGCTGCTACAACCACTATCACTGCGACTACTACGACTACTACCGGTACTACTACTGCTAGCACTACTACTACTACTACTGCTACTACTACTACTATGACTACCATCACCACCACCACTTTTTCTACTGACTACTACTACTACTACTACTACTACTGCCACTACTTCTACTTCTACTACTACGTCATCATTACTAGAATGATTGTTTCTTCTACTACTACGCCTACTACTATTATTACTATTATTTTTACTCCTACTACTATTACTCGTACTGCTACTACTACTACTACTACTACTACCACTACTGCTGCTACTACTACTACTACTACCTTTACTACTACTACGAATGCTACTACGAGTACTACGGCTACTACTACCACTGCTACTGCTACTACGAATACTAGAGCTACTACTACCGCTACTACTACTACTTTGACGACGGCTTCTACTGCTACTACTACTGCTACTACGACTATTACGACTACTACGGCTATTTGTGCGACGACTTTTGCCATTTTTACTACTGCCACTACTACTACTACTACTACTACTACTACTACTGGTATTACTGCTACGTCTTCTTCTACTACTACTACTACTTTTACTACTACTGGTACTACTACTACTACTACTACTACCACTACTACTCCCACTACTACTACTACTACTACTACTACTACTACTACTACTACTACTACTACTACTACTACTACTACTACTACTACTACTACTACTACTACTACTACTACTACTACACTACTACTACTACTACTACTACTACTACTACTACTACTACTACTACTACTACTACTGCTACTGCTACTACTACTACTACTACCCCTCCTCCCCGAAGTGTCGGGGATGTGCTCGGAAGTTGTTCCATTGGCTATTTCTGTCCCTCCGTGGGGCCTCGGGGCTTTTGGGAATTGCTGGGCGTTCTGTAGATTCAGTTTCTCAGCATGCATTTCCCTCGAGGTCTCATTCAGCAACAGCGTGGGCAGATCCGTCGTCGAAAACCGACCTAATCAGGCACACCCCCAGAACATCATTCGATCCCGTTCGGCTGAATCTGGCCCCATCAAACTTCATCATGGGCTTCATCCAACATCTGGCTCAGTGGGCCCTCGACCACCATAGACTGGATTTGTTATTACGGAAGCTCCCAGGATTTGTGTCCGACTTCCTCCTCCCCTTCTCCGCTGGAGGAGACACGCATCCGAGTTGGGATGCATTCATAACCACCTCTGGGGCATCGACCCACGGGGTCCTCGGCAGGCGGTGGATTATTATATACTGATCTAGTCAGGCAGGGCTGGACCTAAACGCTGGTTTGCTGGACTTCGGCTTCGTTTTGTTTTTCGTTTTGGGAGGGAGTTGCAGGAACACAGGTAGAGCAACACGAAGCACGCATCGAAACCAAACCGAACAACAACGCTTAGGCCCAGCCCTGCAAGCAGGCCGTGGGACCAACCAGATCAATGCTCACCGCAGACCGATGTCCCCGAAGGTCGACCCTCCGGGCGGTGGTTATTGATACATCCGCGCCCTGCAGCGGACGAGGGGGAGTCAGGAGGGCAGTAATATGCACTGTCTTCTTCGTTGTGCCCATCGTCCGCTGCGACGTCTCCCCGATGATTGTGGTACCGTTGTTCTCTCCCCACGCTTCGGCATTCGTCGTCACGGTATTTGTATCGAGCACGTGGGCAGTTAGGCACAGCGTTTCAGGCACAGCACAAACACATATATCTATGTGTGCATCTATAGATGTGTAAGTACATATGTGTATTACTCATCGCACTAATTCGTAACCTATCTGGTTCTACTCTTCCTATCCATAACAAATTGTTATGTGGGGGTGGGCAGAGAGAGGAGGCGGTCCATTGGCGTGTACTGATTGTGATCTCGAAGCGGATCCAAGCCTTGGCGACGATGACTCCTTCAAGCACAGGTTCCGGTCCGGGGAGGAGGAAGATTAGGGGATGGAAGAAGAAGAAGAAGCACAAAAAGAAGATGAAGAATAAGCGGATCGATGCGGCAGAGTAAACCTCAGCCGAGAAGCGCAAACATGGAATAAGGCGAGTGGATTGGCGAGGGGTCCCGCTTTCGTGCAGAATCGGCGCGCGCTGTCGCGAAAAGAGGCGGCACTGACCATATGTTTCCACGGGTCCGTGAACCATGTCAGCGTGTGCCCGACTCAGTGAGCGACAGCATGTCTGAGGTGAATTGAACGGAGGAAGATGAGGCTGAGAATGGGGGGAGGATAGAGGATGAGGAGCAGGATGGAGGAGGAGGGAGGAGAAGGGAGGAAGAGGGAGGAGGAGGAGAGAGTAAGAGGGAGTATGAGGAGGAGGAGGAGGATGAGGAGGAGGAGGAGGAGGCGGCTGAGGGGGCACGATGAGGCGGTGTTACAGGAGGAGCGTTGTGAGAGTTGACATCGGGCGGCTCTCTCACCATCGCTGCCGGACCCCCCCTTCATGCACCAGAGGCATTCACAGGCGATGGCCAATGGGAGTCGCCCCACCCACGAATTATCACTCGCAGTGAGCAAGCAGTGCCCTGAGAGTCAGGGGTCCTGAGTTTGTTCCAAGCTTGTTCTGGCCCCCTTGCTCACAGCAGCTCATGAATGGAAGTCACCTTCGCCAGCAGCCATCCTAGCTAGCCTTAGTTTATGTAGCCACCGACTAACACAACGGTGTGTTCATTTCCCCCATGGATGCCGTTGAACCCTTGTCTGTTCGCCAATTCTTGGCCCTTTTCGGGTGCCTGCCTCTGGCGTACCCTCGCGAGCCTAGGCTCCCGAGGGTTTTGCCTCCTCACCCTGCATCATGATGACGTGCGGCGGCCGCATTGTGGATCGAAGTCGCCTGCGCCAGCATCTACCCAGCTAGCCATACCTCAGATGAGCAAGAAGCCATGATTGTTTGAGCCTGTCAGTTTCCCAAGAGTTCAAGGATTCCTAGATTCCCTGATGTTCCGCACGGGCTGCAGCGACGGGGGCCGCCAGATACGTCGTGATTCCTGCGGCGCATCCTGAGCCCATCGCTTCATGGCATTACAGTGGAGACCCATGCTAAGAAACACCCTGCTTGCCTTCAGGGTGCCCTGGGCGTCTTGGATTTCGATATTTTACGGGCGCAGCCCGTAATTTGATTCTCGCGAGGTAGACACTGACAGACTGAACTGAACCACCAGGCCGTTAGATGGCAGTTTTATTTCCGCGGGTGAGGATATTTCGGGTGGCAGTTTTAAGCCAGCTGGTGAGCATATTTCGGTGGCAGTTTTAAGCCAGCGGGTGAGGATATTTCGGTGGCAGTTTTAAGCGCCAGCGGGTGAGGATGTTTCGGTGGCAGTTTTAAGCCAGCGGGTGAGGATATCTCGGGTGAGGATATTTCGGTGGCAGTTTTACGCCAGCGGGTGAGGATATTTCGGGTGGCAGGTTTAAGCCAGCGGGTGAGGATATCTCGCGTGGCAGTTTTAGCCAGCGGGTGAAGATATTTCGATGAGGATATTTCGGGTGGTTGTTTAAGCCAGCGGGTGAGGATATTTCGGGTGGCAGGTTTAAGCCAGCGGGTGAGGATATCTCGGGTGGCAGTTTTAAGCCAGCGGGTGAGGAATATTGGGTGGCAGTTTCGGTGGCAGTTTATGTCCGCGGGTGAGGATATTTCGGGTGGCAGTTTTAAGCCAGCTGGTGAGCATATTTCGGTGGCAGTTTTAAGCCAGCGGGTGAGGATATTTCGGTGGCAGTTTTAAGCGCCAGCGGGTGAGGATGTTTCGGTGGCAGTTTTAAGCCAGCGGGTGAGGATATCTCGGGTGAGGATATTTCGGTGGCAGTTTTACGCCAGCGGGTGAGGATATTTCGGGTGGCAGGTTTAAGCCAGCGGGTGAGAATATCTCGCGTGGCAGTTTTAAGCCAGCGGGTGAAGATATTTCGGATGAGGATGTTTCAGGTGGCTGTTTTAATCCAGCGGGTGAGGATATTTCGGGTGGCAGGTTTAAGCCAGCGGGTGAGGATATCTCGGGTGGCAGTTTTAAGCCAGCGGGTGAGGATATCTCGGGTGGCAGTTTTAAGCCAGCGGGTGAGAATATTTGGGTGGCAGTTTTAAGCCAGCGGGTGGGGATATTTCGGGTGGCAGTTTTAAGCCAGCTGGTGAGCATATTTCGGTGGCAGTTTTAAGCCAGCGGGTGAGGATATTTCGGTGGCAGTTTTAAGCGCCAGCGGGTGAGGATGTTTCGGTGGCAGTTTTAAGCCAGCGGGTGAGGATATCTCGGGTGAGGATATTTCGGTGGCAGTTTTACGCCAGCGGGTGAGGATATTTCGGGTGGCAGGTTTAAGCCAGCGGGTGAGGATATCTCGCGTGGCAGTTTTAAGCCAGCGGGTGAAGATATTTCGGATGAGGATATTTCGGGTGGCAGTTTTAAGCCAGCGGGTGAGGATATTTCGGGTGGCAGGTTTAAGCAAGCGGGTGAGGATATCTCGGGCGGACGAGGCAAGAGGCGGCGGGAGGAGGATTTCATTGAAAATGGACGACGGGGGGGGGGAGATCAGCTCGAGGGCGGAGGACGCGGACGGGATGAGGAGGCGGCAGAAGGGAGGAGGAGGTGGAAGTGGAGGAGTCGAGGAGGAGGAGGAGGAGGTGGAAGAGGAGGAGGAGGAGGAAGAGGAGGGAGGAACCGAGAAGAGCTCTGTGCTCGGCGCGGGCATCCAGCCGCCACGCGATGCATCATCTGTATGGTCGGCCCAGCCGACGGCTACGCCTCCAGCGAGGTGCTGCGCCCGTATATATGCTCGCCCCTTGGCGTGGGGCTGGCGGGGGGCCAAGGGGCGAGCTGTCCGGTGATTTGCCGTGGACAGCGTGACGTTCCCACGCAAACATTCAATGCACGTCCTGGGGTCTCCGGGTTGGGTTTCTTGTGGAAGGTTTCTTGTGGACTGGCCCGCCCTGTATTGCGAAGGGCTTACGGCTGGTGCCGCCGACCCTGAAGACGACGAAGATGAAAGGGAGGGGGGAGGTGCAGAGGGAGGAGGAGGAGGAGTGGCAGGATGAGGAGGAGGAGGAGGAGGAGGAAGGGGTGCAGGAGGTGGATGAGGGAGGAGGAGGGGGGGAAAGGATGAAGAGGAGGAGCAGGGGGGGCGAGGAGGGTTTTCTCCTTCTCGGCTGTGTTTCTCCTTTTGCTGCGGCTTATCCTGCCTCCTCCGTGTCCTCGTCCGCTCTGCTCGGCCTGTCTCGTTTTCCTTAATGCTATGCCTCCTCTTCTGCCCCCTTCGTGGGCTCGCGTCCTGGGAGCTGCGACTCACTTTCCGGCTCCTCTGCAGTTCCTTCCTTTCGTGCTCCTGGCGGGCGAAAGGAGGGAGAGAGGGACGAGGATGAGGAGGAGAAGGAAGAAAAGGAGGGGTAGGATGAGGGGAACGTGGAGCACGCACCAATCCATGGTACATGTTTTACGGGCGCAGCCCGTAATTTGATTCTCGCGAGGTAGACACTGACAGACTGAACTGAACCACCAGGCCGTTAGATGGCAGTTTTATTTCCGCGGGTGAGGATATTTCGGGTGGCAGTTTTAAGCCAGCTGGTGAGCATATTTCGGTGGCAGTTTTAAGCCAGCGGGTGAGGATATTTCGGTGGCAGTTTTAAGCGCCAGCGGGTGAGGATGTTTCGGTGGCAGTTTTAAGCCAGCGGGTGAGGATATCTCGGGTGAGGATATTTCGGTGGCAGTTTTACGCCAGCGGGTGAGGATATTTCGGGTGGCAGGTTTAAGCCAGCGGGTGAGGATATCTCGCGTGGCAGTTTTAAGCCAGCGGGTGAAGATATTTCGGATGAGGATATTTCGGGTGGCTGTTTTAAGCCAGCGGGTGAGGATATTTCGGGTGGCAGGTTTAAGCCAGCGGGTGAGGATATCTCGGGTGGCAGTTTTAAGCCAGCGGGTGAGGATATCTCGGGTGGCAGTTTTAAGCCAGCGGGTGAGAATATTTGGGTGGCAGTTTTATGTCCGCGGGTGAGGATATTTCGGGTGGCAGTTTTAAGCCAGCTGGTGAGCATATTTCGGTGGCAGTTTTAAGCCAGCGGGTGAGGATATTTCGGTGGCAGTTTTAAGCGCCAGCGGGTGAGGATGTTTCGGTGGCAGTTTTAAGCCAGCGGGTGAGGATATCTCGGGTGAGGATATTTCGGTGGCAGTTTTACGCCAGCGGGTGAGGATATTTCGGGTGGCAGGTTTAAGCCAGCGGGTGAGAATATCTCGCGTGGCAGTTTTAAGCCAGCGGGTGAAGATATTTCGGATGAGGATATTTCGGGTGGCTGTTTTAATCCAGCGGGTGAGGATATTTCGGGTGGCAGGTTTAAGCCAGCGGGTGAGGATATCTCGGGTGGCAGTTTTAAGCCAGCGGGTGAGGATATCTCGGGTGGCAGTTTTAAGCCAGCGGGTGAGAATATTTGGGTGGCAGTTTTAAGCCAGCGGGTGGGGATATTTCGGGTGGCAGTTTTAAGCCAGCTGGTGAGCATATTTCGGTGGCAGTTTTAAGCCAGCGGGTGAGGATATTTCGGTGGCAGTTTTAAGCGCCAGCGGGTGAGGATGTTTCGGTGGCAGTTTTAAGCCAGCGGGTGAGGATATCTCGGGTGAGGATATTTCGGTGGCAGTTTTACGCCAGCGGGTGAGGATATTTCGGGTGGCAGGTTTAAGCCAGCGGGTGAGGATATCTCGCGTGGCAGTTTTAAGCCAGCGGGTGAAGATATTTCGGATGAGGATATTTCGGGTGGCAGTTTTAAGCCAGCGGGTGAGGATATTTCGGGCGGACGAGGCAAGAGGCGGCGGGAGGAGGATTTCATTGAAAATGGACGACGGGGGGGGGGAGATCAGCTCGAGGGCGGAGGACGCGGACGGGATGAGGAGGCGGCAGAAGGGAGGAGGAGGTGGAAGTGGAGGAGTCGAGGAGGAGGAGGAGGAGGTGGAAGAGGAGGAGGAGGAGGAAGAGGAGGGAGGAACCGAGAAGAGCTCTGTGCTCGGCGCGGGCATCCAGCCGCCACGCGATGCATCATCTGTATGGTCGGCCCAGCCGACGGCTACGCCTCCAGCGAGGTGCTGCGCCCGTATATATGCTCGCCCCTTGGCGTGGGGCTGGCGGGGGGCCAAGGGGCGAGCTGTCCGGTGATTTTGTCTCCTTCTCGTCTGTTGTTTCCTTTTGCTGCGGGTTATCCTGCCTGAGGGAGGGATGAGGATGAGGAGGGGAAGGAAGATGAGGATGGGTAGGAGGAGGAGAAAGAGGAGGGAAAAAGGGGAAGAGGATGAGGAAAAGAAGGAGGAGGACGAGAAGGACGAGGAATAGGGAGAAGAGGGAGGTCAGGAGGAGGAGGAGGAGGAGGAGAATCAGGAAGAAGAGGAGGACGGAAAACAATGAGGAGGAAAAGGATAATAATGATAATGAGGAGGATGGAGAGGAGGAAAGGAAGGCGGAGGAGGAGGAGGAGGAGTACAAGGAGCAGGAGGAGGAAGAGGAGGGGGACAGATGAGGAGGAGGAGGAGGAGGAGGAGGAGGAGGAGGAGGAGGGAGAGGTTCTTGGAGAACTCGTGGGACGTCTAGAAAGCTTCTTGGATCGTCTTGGGGCCATCTTGGCCGTGCTGGGCCGATCTTTGAGCGACACGGGGCTCTTGTCGGCAATCTCTGGAGCCATCTTCGGCATTCTGGGTTCTTTTTGGGGCCGTTCGATATGTCGGGGCCGCCCGGTGGAAAACGAATCTGGGTGGCGACCCCCCCCCCCTCCCCGGACCCACCCGGGACCGCTCCCCGGGAAAGGGATCAAAGGGAAGGGGCTTCCCGTCGACTCCAACACAACGTTGTTCAATTTCGCTTCGGATGGCACGCTTGAGGAGGGCCCAGGGAAAGGGACGGGGGACGACGGATATGGAGAGGAGACGACTGTGACGACGACGACGACGACGACGACGACGACGACGACGACGACGACGACGACGACGACGACGACGACGACGGCGGCGACGACGACGACGACGACGACGACGAGGGCACGACGAAGACGAGAACTCGAACGGAGAAGCCCCTCGCACACGCCGACGGGGTCGGCGGGCATTCTCGTTGGGCCGCCTGCCACTCACCACCTACCAGACCACCCCAACCCAACCCGAAGGCCCCCATTTGCCCTCCATTTCCAGTTGGGGGGGGGGTCGGGGAACATCGAAAAAACACGCATGGAACCCATACCCCCCCCAACCCGAAATTCGGGAGTCTTCGGGTTGGGCTGGGGTGGTCTGGTGGGCGGCCTGCCACGCCGCACGGCGCCCCTGCAGAGCGGGGAGGCGCCTTCGGCATTCTCGGCGGGCGAGCGCACCCCGGGAGGCCAGGCGCACCCAGGGGCTCCGGCGCCCCCGCGCGGGGGCGGGGGCGGAGCCCGGCGATCGGAGGGCCGGAGAAGGGTCGGCCCTCGCGGGCCTCGCCTCGGCGGCGAGCCTCGGATCCTCAGGAGGGGAAAAAGTACACAGACAGGAGGGGAAAAAGTACACAGACACAGGAGGGGAAAAAGTATACAGGAGGGGAAAAGTAGACAGACAGGAGGAAAAGCCTCCTCGGCGGCTCCTACACTCAGGAGGGGAAGAAGCACACGGACACAATTCGTCCTCGATCCCCAGAAAATATATGCGAAAATATGGGGAGTGGGGGGGGGGAAGACAGAAACCCCGGAAAGATAAGGGAAATAGAGGGAATCCGGTTATATTTGTGTGTGTATGTATGTATTTGTGTGTCCCAGGGCCCCTTCATACGCGTAAGAGCGACCTTTCGCCGGAGCGACCTTTGGTGCGGGCACAGATGGGTCCCCAGATGGCTGAAAACGAAGTGGTAGCAGCTGCTTGCGCGCCCAGGTTTGGTCCCCCCGCGGCTCCCAAAAAGCCGCGCACCAAAGTTCGCTCTTACCCAGGGTCACCCTTGCGTATAGCCGAAAGGAGGAGTCGGGAGCCGGGAGGCGAGGGTCAATGCAAACGGGGGTCAGCCAGAGCGCCCGATTTTGCAGGCTCCTGCCAGGGTCGCATGGACCCCGACTTGGGTGCAGGGTTCTACAGGATCTTGCAGGATCCTTCGCATTGACCCGGGTTTGGGTGCAGGATCTTGCAGGATGTTGCAGAATCTTGTAAGGCCTGATTGACCCGGGTTTGGATTGACCCGGGTCAGCAGGTGCCCGAAGAAGCCCTCGTCGTCATCGTCGTCGTCCGTCGTCGTCGTCGTCGTCGTCGTCGTCGTCGTTGTTGTCCGTCGTCGTCGTCGTCGTCGTCGTCTTGGCGGCGAGCGAGGAGTTGGAAGCGAGGAGAGGCGGGCCTTCTCAGAGGGCTCGGAAGTCCCCCGGCCTCGTGAGGGATGTCCGTTAAGCCTTTCCCGAGGAAGACTTCTCAGAAGGCGCGAGGGCTTCCGAGAAGCCCTCTCTCCTTCTCAGTTCTCCCCCCCTTCGTTCGCCGCCCATCGTGTTCCCATTGGCGAGGTCGTCGCAGGCCGCGCGAGCCGCCAAAATCGTGCCTCCGGGCGGAGTTTTCTCACCCAGGTGCGGATCCAGCGGAAACGTTTTTTTTTCTTCAGGGCGCAAGCGAAACTGTGTTCTCACGAGTTCGTGGACCGTGTTCTTTTTGATTTCCTGTGTTGCGGCAAAGGCGCAGTGAAGACACAACGAGGGAAATCGAACAAACAACGATTACGGAAGGCGGACGAGAAGGGGAAGTGAGAAGCAGAAGGCGTTCTATGAGGGCGGCGGGACTTCTCAAAAGCCCTCCGGCCCTCTGAGAAGTCGTTTCATGCTTTTTCGGGGGAGGCTTGGAACATCTGTCAGAAAGCCGGGGGACTTCCGAGCCTTCCGAGAAGGCCCGCCCCCTCTCGCTTCCCCCCACTCGCTCGCCGCCGAGAAGACGAGCACGACGACGACGACGAAGAAGACGACGACGACGACGGCGGCGACGACGACGACGACGACGACGACGACGACGACGTCGACGACGACGACGTCGACGACGACGACGACGACGACGACGACGACGACGACGACGACGACGACGACGACGACGACGGCGGCGGCGACGACGACGACGACGACGACGAGGTCCCCGCGGTGCGGGCAGGCCCCCGCCCTCCTCGCGCTGGCCTGCGCGTCGTGGCTCGCCTGGACGCGCGTGCTGCGGGTGCCCGAGCTCCGGGGCCGCGGCCCCGGCGGCGCAGGCGCGGGCCCCGCGGCGGCGGCCCCGACCTATCCTCGGGGCTCCTGAAGAGCCGGGGGCCAGGGCAGGAGGAGGAGGAGGAGGAGGAGGAGGAGGAGGGAGGAGGAGGAGGAGGAGGAGGAGGAGGAGGAGGAGGAGGGGGAGGGGAGAAGGAGGAGGAGGAGGAGGAGGAGGGAGGAGGAGGAGGAGGAGGGAGGAGGGAGGAGGAGGAGGAGGGAGAAGGAGGAGGAGGAGGGGGGGGTCGGTCAGAGCGCCCGATCTTGCAGGATCCTGCAGGGCCAGGGGCGCGTGGACCCGGGTCAGGGTGCCGGATCCCACAGGTCGGGGTGCAGGATCCTGCGACGTCCGACGGGCCCCGGGTCTGGAGTGGCCCAGGTCAGCAAGCAGATCCCCGATCTCCGACGGCGCGGTGTTTCCCTGCGTCGTTGGGGCCCGCGTCGGAGGGCGCGGAAGGGGGTGGCGATGAATCGGGGGGGCAGCGAGGGCGGTCGCGGTCGACAAGGGGCCCTCTTTGGGGGGCGCCTGCAGGGGCCCTTGAGGCCCCTGTAGGGGCCTGTAGGGCCCAAGACGGGCTTCGTCAAGTCGGGCACTTCCCTCTACGGGAATACCCAAAAGTAGGAAGATTGTCTGGGGACGATTTTGTGACCATCTTCGGCTATTCTATTTTTGGCGTAGGGGGGCATGCCCCACCTAAATGTATCGTCCCTCATGAGGTCGCGCTCATCGACGACGTGATGTTTGCCTGCGTTGTCGGGGACCGTTTTTTCGGCAGCAGCTCGCGTGATCACCGGGGGTGTCCGGGGCGGTCGCGCATCTTAAGTCAGGATTCCAGCCGAGAGCCTCGGTGGAGCAGCAGGATAACAATCTGGTCGTCGAGGAGGTCAGCGCGTTGCGATGGGGGAAGCGGCGCCCGAGCAGATCGTGACCTCGTGGTTGGCTTGGTCGCCGAAGCAAGCGCGCCGCCGAAATGGATTTGACGTCTGCCTTCAAACTGCGTCGCCCAGACTGCCAGGGCCCCCGGGTGTGCGCGGCAGAGATGCAGACCACCCTGGGACTTACAAGCAGCAGCTCATGGGGGCCCTGCATGCCCTCGTAGTTCCGTCTTGAGACTGCGCTGGCGTCGATTAGCGTTTGGTAGTCGATCCGACAGCGCCGAGATAGAGCGTCGATTAGCGTCGACGTATCGTCAAATCGCGTTGGCCAGCGTCGATATTCGCAAGAATCAACAAGACGATATTGGAGGCGCCTCTGAGCTGCCCCAGACCGTCTCTTTTGTTCATCCGCTGGCGATCGTCGACGTGAGCTGGTGTGGGGACAGCGGGGCGGGGCGAGGGGGCCGGGTCACGTCACGATTCGCTCCGCCGCCGTTTGGGAACGCCTGTGGAGCTGACGTGGACGAGGGGGGGGACAGGAGAGGGGGGCGGACGGCCCCGGTCACCTCCCTGGGAGGAGGAGGAGGGAGGAGGAGGAGGAGGAGGAGGGAGGAGGAGGGAGGAGGGGGAGGAGGAGGAGGGAGGAGGAGGAGGGAGGAAGAGGAGGAGGGAGGAGGAGGGAGGAGAGGGAGAGGAGTTGCCACGAATACATCGAAACGTTTTATGTCTTGGATCGGCGTCGGCCCCCCTTCCCCGGCGCGCACGGGTCGGCGCGAGGCGCCGCCAGAGGAGTCGATCGCCGATCCGAGAAATCCGCACGGACTTTCGAACGTTTTGTTTGTTCTCTTGTTTTACGTTCACTAAACCACGTTTTACTAAAGGGAGGTCTGTCCATCCCCGATGCAGGAGAGGGAGGCGGACGGCCCTGGTCACGGGAGTTGCCACGAATGCATCGGAACGTTTTGTTTCTTGGATCGGCGTCGGCCCCCCTTCCCTGGCGCGCACGGGTCGGCGCGAGGCGCCGCCAGAGGAGTCGATCGCCGATCCGAGAAGTCCGCACGGACTTTCGAACGTTTGTGTTCTCTTGTTTTACGGGCGGCCCCCCCCTCCTCCTCCTCCTCCTCTTCTTCCTCCTCCTCCTCCTCCTCCTCCTCTTCCTCCTCCTCCTCCTCCTCCTCCTCCTCCTCTTCCTCCTCCTCCTCCTCCTCCTCCTCCTCCTCCTCCTCAGCCGGTAATTTGGTCTTCGGGAGGCGAGTTGACTGATTGACTGAACTGACAACTGGATCACCAGAGCCGTTAGACGGCAGTTTCATTTTGCGGGGTGAGGGTATCTCGGCAATTTCAAGCCGGGGGGGTTGAGGTTTTTCGTTGGCAGTCTCTGCCAGGGGCTGTAAGAATACTTCGCCGCAGTTGTAAGGCCAGGGGTTGAGGATATCTTGCTGGCAGTTTTAAGGCAATGGGTGAGGATATGTCACTTCAGTTTTAGGCCAGGGACCGTGAGCATTTTTCGCTGGTAGTTTTATTTCGGGGGTTGGAGTCTATTTCGCTGGCAGTTTTAGGCCAGGGGTTGAGGATCTTTGGCTGGCAATTTTCAGCGAGGGGTCTGAGGATAGTTCGCTGGCAGTTTTAAGGCCAGGGGCTGAGGATATTTCGCTGGCAGTTTTATGTCAGGGGTTGAGGATATTTCGTTGGCAATTTCAGGCCAGCGGGTGAGTATAGGTCGCTGGCAGTTTTCACCGATGGGTTCGAGGATATTTCGCTGGCAGTTTTCAGCGAGGGGTGTGAGGATATTTCGCTGGCAGTTTTAAGTCACGGGGTTGAGGATATTTCCTTGGCAAGCGAGGGTTGTGAGGATATTTCGCTGGCGGTTTCAAGGCCCGTGTTTGAGATTTCGCTGGCAGCTTTAGGCCAGGGGGTGAGGATCATGTGCTGAGGCTTGTGAGGAAATTTCGCTGGCAGTGTTAAGCCAAGGCTTTGAGGATATTTCGCTGGCAGTTTCAGGCCAGGGGGTGAGGATACTTCGGTGGCAGTTTTAAGGGAGGAGTGTGAGAATATTTCGCACATCAGGGGGTTGAGGATTCTTCGCTGGCAGTTTTGGGGCAGGGGGGTGAGGATATCTCGCTGGCAGTTTTAGTCCAGGGGTTGAGAATATTTCGCTTGCAGTTTTAGGCCAGTGGCGGTGAGGATCTGTCACCAGCAGTTTCAAGCGAGGGGTGTGAAGATATTTCGCTGGCAGTTTGTAGCGAGGGGTGTGGGGGGGAAGGCGTCGGTTGAGGAGGAGGAAGTGGAGGACCAGTGGAAGATGAGGAGGGAGTAGGAGAGGGAGGAGGAGGCGGAAGGAGGAGCCGGAGGAGTTAGACGACGGGGGGGATGGGTGAGAGGGAGGACGGAGTTCGAGGACGAAGAGGAGGTGACGAAAGGGGGGGCATCCATGCGCCACGCGATGCAGTGTTCGATCTTGCCCTGCCTGGCCCAGCCGAATGCCACGCATGCAGCGCGGTGCTGCGCCCGTATGAATGCTCGCTCCTTGACGTGGGGCTGGCGGGGGCCAAGGGGCGAGCTGTCTGGTGTTTGTCTATTCTAGTTCCGGAGAAGTTCGCGCTGGTCTTCTGAAGTCGCGAGAGTCAAGCAAATGCGTACCTTGCGCCCAGTGCCCGCAGCTCGACGGTACGCCCTCTGCCCGCTACCTAAGACAAGCAGCTCGGCTGTAAGGGTCGTGCGTGTGTGTGTGTGTATCGAGAACTCCTGCGGCGAACCGCCGCCGCCCGCTGCCTCAGGGAGGCCGCTGGGTGGCCGAAGCTGGCTGTCAGAGCTCGGCGAAGCTGTCGGGCCAGGTGCTCCCCCGGCCGTTGTGGAGACCCTTCGGGGAACGGGTCGGGGATCGGGGGTGGACAAAACCCCCACTCCGACACGTCGATTAGTGAATTGTCCGTTTTCGGTTCTCGAGTGAGCGCCGCGGCCGTCATTTTCCAGGCTTGCGCCCGCCAGGCTTGGGCCCGAGGTCGTTTTCACTAAACCACGTTTTACTAAAGGGGGTTCTGTCCATCCCCGAGGGGAAAAGGAAGGAGAGGAGGAGAGGCAGCAACACGGAGCACTGTTGCACGCCGGATTCCAACATTCATGCTTCAATTCTTTTCGATGCAAGCCGATTCTCTTCGGGGTTTCAAAGTGGTGGCCCCGCTGCACCGTGGGCCATTTGTTCTGGATCCGAGTCCTGTGTCATCGTTGTCGCCCCCTCATTTCCACCCTTCCGTCTTCCCGCGGTCCTCCTGCTCCTTCCGTTTCTTCCACTCCCCATTCTGTTGGTCGTCCTCGTCCTTCTCCGTCCTCATCCTCCTTTTCCCCTCCTCCGCCCTCATCCGCCCTCATCCTCCGTCCTCATCCGCCACCTCCTTTTATTTAGGTAGCTCCCCTTTCCTTCCGATTGCGCGCAATTTCCAGGTCGGCTATGCCACGCGTCGGCGGGCAGAGAAAAAAAAGATGGCGCATTGGTCGGGGAAACGTACGACTCGAGTGTAAGCCGGAGCTCGGGTCTGCCGACGCTGTTCGGCGAGCGCGTCCTGGAGTTTGACGGCCCAGGTTTCGTGGGATCTCTGCAGGTAGAGCCTCGCGTCAAATTCCAGGCTGGGGCTCGTCATTTTCATGGCGGCCCCGTCAGGCCGACCCGAGCCCTCCGAGCCCGAGTCTCACGGCCCCCCGAAGTCGGAAGCGATGGGTGGGAGGGGTGGGATGCCATGTCTCCAAGGGCGCCATCGCGGGCGCGAAGTGATTCGCGCCTCGCGGTTCGGCTCCGATGCCTCCTCATCCTCCTCTTCTCCCCGGGGAGGAGGCGCGAGAGCGCGAAGTCAGTCGCACGTCGCGCTTCGCGCAGCGCGCAGCGCGAAGTTTTTGAGCCCCTGCTCCCGCCCCGCGCCCAGGCCAGTCCGCCGACGACGCCGGCGAGCCCCCCGCCGCGGCCGAAGGCCCGGAGGCACGACGTGCGCGCCCCCCCGCCTGCCCATGCCCGCGAGGTGCGGACGGCGCAGGGAGGGGGCTCCCGGCAGGGAGAGGGAGCTCCGGGAGAGGAGGGCCGGGGCCGGGCAGAAGCCCTTAGCAGTGACACGTCGAGTGGTTCTAGGCCTCCTAGATGGGGTCCGAGTAGATGGGGTCGGAGGATCGCGCCGCATCGTCGACGCATCGGCGATACGGCTCGATGTGTAGCCCGATCTTCTCCACGCTGGCGTCGCCGATGCATCACGACGAATCGCCGATGCATCGGCGATGCATTGCCGATGTATCGGCGATGCGGCGCGATCCTTCGACCCCATCTACTCCGACCCCATCTAGGACGCCTCTAGTGGTGAAGTGTCCGTTTTCGGATCTCGAGAGGGCGCCGTGGCCGTCATTGTCCAGGCTTGCGCCCGCCGGGTTTGGGCCTCGGGTCGTGTTCACTAAACCACAGTTTGCGGCTCTGTCCATCCCCGAGAGGGGGTCGGGAGAAGGGGAGGAGATGAAGTGGAGGAAGAGGAGGAGGAGAAGGTGGAGCAGGAACAGGATCGGAGTCCACTCCCTTCAGGGCCCTCTTTCCTCGCTCGATCCTCTATGCCTTGCCGTTTCTGCCGCGTCCGCCGGGCTTCCTGCTCTTCGCTGGCAGCCCAAGTCGGCCCTCGGTCCTTTTTTTGCACACCCAGAACGCAACGATCCCAGATCCATGTCCGTGCAATGTCAAACAAACATAGAGATGGGGCCGGACCAGAGGTCCGCGAGCGGGCCTCCCCGGAGAGCCACGGTGGGTGTCTTGCAGCCACCTTCGAGCGGCCGCAGGCCACGAACCAACCCGCGCACGGCAGTCCAGAGTGGGCGAGGCGGGATTCGAGGAGGGGGGGCGAAGGAGGAGGAGGAGGAGGAGGAGGAGGAGGAGACGAAGAAGGTCGGAATGGGGGGGGGGGACGAGGACGAGGGCGTGAGGAGTGGGGGGGGGCAGCAGAGAGGGAGGAGGAGTCAGGATGGGGGAGGGCGGCCGGGAGAGGAGGCGGGATCGAGGCCGTGCGTGCGAGGGGAGGACGGAGAAGGGAAGGAGAGGGGGGGCATTGTGTGAGGGGTGAGGACAGAGAAAGGAAGGAGAGGGAAGTGGTGCTGAGAACTGGGAAGGTTGGTCGGAGGAGGGAGGGGAGAGGGATGGACAGGAGGGGGGAGGAGGGAACCCGGATGGAATTATAGTTTTCCCCATAATCTTAAAAGTATCAGGATTGTCGCCCAAGCGAGATAATTCGCATAGAGCGGATGTGGCTAAGATCAAGAGTTGCATCCAATTACAAAGGGTGCACGGTGTGCACCAGACTTGCAGTAGCAGAGACGAGCATACTCGTCAAGGCCACATTCGGACTCAGAGCATGGCGCATTAAACGACAGAGCTTGAGAGCGGATCTATTGTTCCCTACGACGCGCGCGGCGCCTCACAAGGCGCCACATTCTTGGGCGAGTTGTGTTGGCACTTCGTTGAGCAAGCAAGCCTTGGCAGCTTTCCAGACGAAGGCCAGCAACTACAGCACGCAGGTCTCTTCATGAGACTGAGTACACAGTGCTACATGGTGTCCCAGCTCTCGTGGAGGTTGAGGTCTTGACCCTTGCCGGCAGACGACCGGTCACATGTTTGTCAGTGTAGCTCGAGCCCCACATTCATCGTCATGGCAGGTGAGGAGCACAGGACGCCGCCGACTCCTGCGCTTTTCGCCTGGTTTGTCCCGCCATGTTCGCGGTCGTCTGACGAAGTTGTTGGTCCAATGCATGCGTACAGAGGTTCGGTGGCAAATCATGGAGCCTGGTATACCCTCGTAATTCCGTCTTCAGCGTCGACTGGAGTTGATTAGCGTTTGGAGTCGATGAGATAGCGCCGATTCAGCGTCGGTGAGCGTCGATCAGCGTCGATTTAGCGTCGATTAGCGTCGATGTAGCGTCGATTAGTGTCGATTCGCAGGAGCCGACAAGATGGTATGGGAGGCTCCCAAACGTTGGCGTCACTGGACGATAAGGCGTCACTGGGCGATGGGAGGCGCCACCGAACAGAGGCTCCACATCTACTGGATGTTGACGTCACTGGACGAGTAATGCGCAGGCCCGAGCACGGCAGCAATATTGTTGGATCGGGCTTTCCCCTCATATTCTAAGCCTCTTTGTTGTTATTGTTCAGATTCCTCCAGACCTCCTCACACCCTCCTTCTCCTCCTCTTCAGACTCGTTCGCTCACACTCAGGCCCTCTCATAATCAGACTCGCTCGCACTCGGACTCACTCGTATCCAGTCTTGGATACGCTCAGGGCTCGGCCCGTCCGTGCCCGCTCGCACGAAGTAGTCATGTCAGTGCCCGTGGGGTTCGCTAGGGGTCGGCCGGGTCCGCAAGGGTCCAAGAACGATGACTTGATATGTGAGCGGGCACGCACGGGCCAGATCCGAAGTATGTCGGAAACGACTCTGGAGGTGTAGGGTGCATGCCGTACGTGCGCGTTCGCGCAATGTTGTCGTTTTGGGTGGAGCCGCCAGGGGGAGGACATTCGTTGGTTCGCACCCAGATTGCAGGGACGTCTCAGTCGGTTGGCCTGCTTGGGTGCCCAACGCCTGCTGCGCCAGAACACATTGCGAGGATATCTCAGGCGAGGCGCTGGTGTCAGGACTTCCAAAGGGGGAGCCGCCAAGGGGGGGGGGACAGTCGCCCGTCCGCGCCCAGATTGTGGGGATGCTCTTTGCGCGCGTGGGTGCCAAGCATCCTTGGCCTTCAGAGCCGATTGGGATTGTTTTCTGATTCATTTTTTGCTGGTCGGCGCGGGCCCTCGCACCCCCCCCCTCCCCCCCCATGGAGTAGATCTTGGCTGTTCTTGGCGCCTGTTTTAGGCAGGTGGAGTCTCCCCCAGAGGACGCACGCTTCCAAACAGCCGCCCTAAGCAGAGGTCCGGAGCCAGACCCCCCCCCCTTCCGCCCAAAGCCGAAACGCCGAATAAGAAAACGCTGACACATCCTTGACCTTCAGAGCAGACTGTGGAGATGCCTCAGCCAGGCGCGGGTTTCATCACTCCCGAGGGGGAGCCGCCAGATGGGCAGGACCCTCGCCCGTTCGCAGCCAGATGTTGGGGATGTCTCGGGCGCTTTGTCTGTTCGGTTGCCCAACGTTTGATGTTCTCGGAGCAGAATTTGAGAGGACGCCTCCGGCGAGGCGCTGGTTTCAGCGCTCCCGGGGTGGAGCCGCCAGGGGGTACACCTTAGGCGATGCTTAAGAAAACCTAAGTTTTCGTCCAGAGTCTCGATTATTCTTAACTTTCCAATGTAAATCCCAAGATTTTGACAGAAGTTCTGGGTTTTCTTTAATTTCTGAGACTATGAATTTCTTAACCCATGATTTCTTAAGCATTTCGCAGGGTGTAGAACATTCGCCCATTCGAGTCCAGATCGTGGAGAAGGCTCACGAGGTTGACCTGTGCGGGAGCCCAACGTCTTTTGGATTTCGAAGCAGAGTGCGAGGACGTCTTCAGGCGAGGCGCTGGCCTCAGCACCCCCACGGAGGAGCCGCCAGAGTGCTTTCACGGGCCCTTTCGTCTAGATGTTGGTGATGTCTCAGGCAGTTTGCCTGTTTGGGTGCCCAACATCCTGTCAGCTTTGAAAGGAGATTTTGAGGACGTCTCGGGCGAGGTTCGGGCTTTGGTGCTCCCAAGGAGGAGCCGCCATGAGGGTTTCACAGGCTGTTCGCGTTCAGGTTGCGGGGATGTTTCTCACGGTTTGCGCGTTCGGGTGCCCAACTTTTTCTGCGTCCGTCGCAGATTGTGAAGATGTCTCGGCCGAGGCGCTGGTTTCAGCACCCGACAGGGGGAGCCGCGGAAGGGGTTTAATTCAAGATGCCTACACCATTCCGCCGACCAAGGGGCGTGGAGTCTACGGTTCAGCCGTCGTGGGCTTCTTGGGCATTATGTGGGGAATATTGTGGGCGTCTTGGGAGTTGGTTGGGGGCATGGCGGAGCCTCCTGGAGGCAGTCTTGAAGCGCGTTGGGGGCCGCCTTGGGGCCTCTTGGGCGCCTCTTGGGGCTTCTTCGGGGCCTCCTCTGGGCCGCTTGGGGGCTACTTGGGGCCTTCGGGGGGCCTCTTGGGGTGGAAAGATAGGATTTTCGGTGTGTGTGTGTGTGTGTGTGTGTTCTCCCTCTTCTCAGTTTGGGGGCCGTCACTGGGCGACCTTTGGAGGTGTCGTGGGCCCCTCCTTTGCGCCGTCTTGGAACCCTCTCGGGGGCAGTTCTGGGGGCGGTCTGCCTGGCCTTTTGGCCCGCATTGGAGCGTCGGACGTTCGAGAAGACGACAGCCCCAGATAACAGTTACGCAACTGAGGGAAACCATTGATGCTTGCCTCTCGGGGCCCTCTTGGGGAGGCTCTTGGGGCGTCGTGGGGCGTCTTGGAGCCATCGTAGGCATCTTGGACACGTCGTTCCGCGATTCGGGACCGTCTTGGAACGTCTTTGAGGCCACGAGAGGCAGGTTCGGAAGCTCTGGAATCTCCGAGGGTGCGCCAGGGAGCAAGGATACCACCACCGCCCCCTAAACTACTGGATATGGGTCCCTGGGGGGGGGGGCAGCGGGAGGGGGACAGCCACTCATCTCACGCGCCTTCTCCCCCCTGGCCAGCGGGGCCCGGCGGCCTCCCCCGGTCGCCGCCAGACTGTGTGGGTGTCTCCGGAGGTTTGCCTGTCTGGCGGCCCAGGCCTCTTCTTTTGAGAGCCTCGTGGCCTCCGCGGCGCTAAACCTGAGGGAAGAGCCGCCTCAGAGAGGGGACTTGCCAGGGAGGAGGAGGGAGGAGGAGGAGGCGGAGAAGGAGGAAAAATGGAGACGTAGTTGGAGGGGGATGGATGGCCGCCAGGGAGGAGAAGGAGGAGGAGGAGGAGGAGGTTGGCTTAGGACAGATGAGGACGCAGAAGGAACAGGAAGCTGTTGTCTCGTTGCCATTTTCTCTTCTCTGTCCCCCTCGCCTCTCCCTTCCAGGTCGCTTATGCTCAGACTCATTCGCGCGCTCACGCACACCGTCAAGTTTCCACCGCTCGCGCTCATATGCATCTTATATGTTCAGTCATACCCAGACTCATCTGCATAGACTCACGCTAAGGCTCATTCGCATTCAGACTCGCTCGTACTCGGACCCACCCGCTCTCAGACCCTGATGCCCAGCCCACTCCTACCCAGACTGCCTCGCACCCAGACGCTCTCAGCGGGAAGTGCAAGGACACGAGAAGCACATAAGGGGATGTCCGCGTAGATCAACTTTCGACTGCCATAATTTGGAAGTCCAGGCGTGACGGAGTACGATGCGATGGGGATTGCGCGCCTTGCAGTTCCACGACTGGACAGATAACGATAGGCAGTTGGGGACATCGTCCATGCAGCGGACGTGAGCGGAGCAGGACACCCGATGGAGGCATTGACATGTGCATTTGAGATCCTGCAAGGACACTTGTTCGACAAATTCTTGGACTCCAGATGTGGCAACCATATTTTTCAGGTTTTCGGATGAATGTCCGAGAGGGTCACTAGCAGACATCGAACGAGGGCGGAATTGGCAATCATAATGCTGTGGATTGTCTGCTCGTCGCATCGCAGACCTTAGGTACTTGATATTCGGGAAAGATGCTGACAGTGCAGCCACTGCCCGCGAGGATCGCGAAGCAGGATACGTAGACGGAACATTCCACTCAGTTTTGCGCCGACACAGTATGAGTTGACGACGATATTCCTTGCTTGTTGAACGATTGCCAAGAATATCAGGATCATGAGCTTGTTCGTTGGACACGTGAAGGACACCGGTCTGCATGAGTGTGAGTGTTGGAACGTGACGATTGCAATTCGTTCGAGTCAGAAGACATCGGGGCATCGCTCACGGCCGCGTGTTGTCAAGATTTTGGCCACTTTGTTCATGTGGAGGCATTTCCCGACGAAGAGCTAACAGCAAGAACGGAGCAACACGTTCGAGCCACATCGAGAGGTCGATGCTGCAGCTGGATCTGGAGAGGACGCTGAGTATCAACGGGCTCACCAGGTCACAAGAACGGTGGCACATTTGGTGGCCAGAAGGGCAATCGTCCATACCAGGGCGGTTAAGGCAGTGGATTTGTAACATGCTAACCCAAATGCCGTCAGAGTGTAGACCGTTCTGCCGACAGAAACAAGCCACCTCAGCAGGGCGTTGCGTCATCACACATGTCTTTTTGTTTGTCATCGCCGTCAGTAAACCGCCACGTGACATTCGAACGCACCTGTATACGTTCCAGGAAATACCGTTAAAAACAGGTTATTCAACAGCATCGTCGGCACCATCGTTTGGGCCAAGGGAATTTCCAAACTCGCACCCACGTCTGCGCGCACCAGGGTCGGCGGTAAGCAACAGCGGCGGGCACTGCAATTGCCCGACGTATTTCATGATCAAGGCGGTGAAGGATGTGAGGAGGTTCTGCGTGAAGTCATTTTGAACGACGAGAAATTGGAGCAGCACCGGGGATATTCCAATTTGTCTTACGTGTGGTTGTGGGAAAGAGACAAATCCGTATATCAGTTAGGCGATCGCGTAGGAAAAAAAAAGGACTTGCGCCACATATGCCGAAGGACAATCGGGGAGGTCTGGAAGAACAAGAGCTCTGCTGGTCTGTTTCAGATCTGGGCTAGCAAAGCGGTGCCAGCGACCAGATGCGAGGACGTCGAGGCTAGCCACGTTCCGTTCGGTTTCCCACAGCGTCATGAGCGATCAGCAGCAGCAGATGACGCATCGCGCGAATCGGCCGAACATCGAGGACCATCGCCCGACCCATCGTCGCGAACGTCGGGAAACGTCGCTGAGTCGTGGAAGGGTCCCGGGCCATCGCGGGCCCAGAAATGAAGAGCCCAAGGGGGGGGGGGGGCCCGGAAGAATCAGCCCCAGTGGGGCCCAAGAGTGTTTCCCAGGCGCAGGGCCTCAGGTCCTTAGTCTCCTGGCTCCTGGGCCCAATGTCCCAAGTCCTCCGACTCCTGGGTCCAATTCAACGTCCTCCGGAAACGAGAGACGAGCTTCACAAACCGGGAAAACGAGGAAGAGGGCGAGGAGGGGGATGAGGGGGAGGAGGAGGGGGAGAAAGACAGAGGAGGGAAGAGGGAGGATGGATCATGGCGAGCATCGGGGGAGGGGAGGTGGAGGCGAGGACCAGACCAGCTCGGATTATGACGCCCGGTTCTTTTAGCCCAGACCAGGTGACCCGGCCTGCGCCGCGGTTAGATTGAGATTGGGGAGAAGGACATGTGCGCGGTGATTTCGCTTGTCACCATGATTTGTCCCGCGCTCGGGCATCATGTTCGACCACTGCCAAGCCGCAGGCAGGAATCGCACTCCACGTCGGTTCGATATCATCGATATTCTGTCAGATATAGGTTTTTTTCACGTGAAGCAAGAAATTGTTGCCCACCGCTTGCGAATTATATCTGTACAAGACGGCTGACCAATTCCTCGACAGATCGCTGACGGGTGCTCTTTCTTCCATCCAGGGGGCCTGGAGTCGACATGCCGGACCAACGAAGACGTGGCTCTTGACCCGGAGGGATGTTTGATTTCGCAGTTTGCCTCAAGGAATTGCGAGGAGCTGAGTACTTGAACGCGCTACGCTGGCACGGACGACCACGCCACGACTGGCTTGGCCGAGAGGTGGAATCATCTTTTGCGACTGTGTGCGCGCTGTGAAGTTCAAGCGCACCTGCACCCTGCAGGGTGTCGACCTTGTGCAGGAGGCCGCCGCGGTTTTCAGCCGCATGGTGAGTTATGGAGGCCAGACGGCGTCCCAGGTAGTCCGTGGCGCCCCGCCTAACAGCTACTACGACTTGGTGGCCACCACCTTGGACTCGGTGCCGGGTGCGAACGTTAGCTGTCATGACCCGTTTGAGGGAGCAGTGAGTCTGAGGATCTTTGTGAAGGATGAGAATGCGAGGCGAGCGCCGAAAGAACACGAGTGCCACAATACAGGCAGGCGACAGTGATGTTGTATGTCTACAGGGTCCCAGAGCGCACGGGCCAGTCGGGCTTGGGAGGTCCAGCAGAGCGTGCAAATATCACGGAGGGCGCGGCCAGAGTTATGTGGAATGGCGTTTTGCTCACCGTGTTGGCGCGCCGTTCTTGTAAGCATTCGGTATTTTCCCCACGCGCCCAGGCGCGCGACGCAAGTGCTTCCGTCGAGCAGCGTACTTTTAGAAAAAAATACCTTGCGACGTACCCAGCCCACGCGCATCAAATGGCATGAGGAGCATGCCACATTAGCAGGAACAACGACAGTGTAGACGCGGCGATTTGCTGTGCAAGCTGCATGGGACGCGCATGCGTTGCACGATTCACAGGGCGACGATCGAAAGAACGAGGATTGAGGCCCCAGGATCGAAGAAGAACGGGCACGGGAACGAGGGGTAGGAGAGGGATGGAATGGAGGGCGGGGGGGGGCGAAAGGCCATCGCGGAAGCAGCAGCATGCATGGAGAAGGTGAGGCGGGGAATAGGACGACGATGAAAGTGGCGGGAGGAGACAGAAGACTGCCGCGTTTTTCAAGTGCGAGCTAAACCCGCAGCGCTGCCTGCGCCATGTCGTCGCAGAGTTCCACATGATAAAACTTGTTTAGAGTGCAAGGAACGAGCGAGGCGTAGCTCGCCCGCTAGCTTCTCCGCCTCCTTCCCGCACATTTCAGCGCGGGAGCTGAACGCTCGCAGGCGCGCCGCCAGGTCTGCGGGCGGCCCGCGGGAAAGAAACTCAAGGCCGGGGTCGCGTATCATCAATCGGTTGTCCATCGTCCAAAGTTGCACTGGCGACGTACTGGTTGAACGCGGAGCGAGCAGCATCACGCGCGTGCCTGAACGCCACGCAGGTACAGTGCACGCGCGATTGGGACTTCAGGTCGATCGCGCGCGTCTCCACCAGGCTTGGCAACACCACGCGACTGAGGATCTCACTGCGGTCTGCCATGCTGCTGTCCGCGAATGCAATGCGCTGCCTGCAAGTAAGGCGGCGGCGTCCACTTGTCTCAGAAGATGTTCCCGCGGGCCCGAAGGGCGACCGCCAGCTCGAGCCGCGGCGCCGGCAGGCCAGATAAGGATCATGCAACAGCAAAGACGATGACAGAGCAACGAGGTATCGGCGAGTGCATGACCGGCCTCCGTTTCCTGCACTTCTTTCCTGTAGTTCCCCTAGCTCATCGAGCTCAGCAGATGTTTCTGCGGGTCCGAAGGACGACCGCCAGCTCGAGTCGCAGCGCCGACGAGCTGCATCCACATCAGGCAACACCCCAGGAGACACTGGCACACAACGATTTGACGTCAGTCAGTGCCAGACCACTCCATGTCTAGTTCCTCGCACACATACAGTCGATCGCAGATGCGGGATAGACGAAGTAGAATGACGGGTCCAATCTGCGTCCGCGTAGGACGTCACTATGCTGGACCCCGCAGCAGGTTTCGAAAGTGGCGACAGTTTCGTGGGCCCCACAGCAGCCCTCGAAAGTGGCGACAGTTTCACAGATCGTAGCCCCCCAGGGATGGCGAGGTCTAATCTGAGTCCCCGTAGGGCGTCACTCCGCTGGCCCCCCAAGCAGCCTTCGAAAGTGGCGACAGTTTCACAGATCGCAGCCCCCCAGGGATGGCGAGGTCTAATCTGATCCCCGTAGGGCGTCACTCCGCTGGGCCCCCCACGCAGCCTTCGAAAGTGGCGACAGTTTCACAGATCGCAGCCCCCCAGGGATGGCGAGGTCTAATCTGAATCCCCGTAGGGCGTCACTCCGCTGGGCCCCCCAGCAGCCCTCGAAAGTGGCGACAGTTTCACAGATCGCAGCCCCCCAGGGATGGCGAGGTCTAATCTGAATCCGCGTAGGGCGTCACTCCGCTGGGCCCCCCAGCAGCCCTCGAAAGTGGCGACAGTTTCACAGATCGCAGCCCCCCAGGGATGGCGAGGTCTAATCTGAGTCCCCGTAGGGCGTCACTCCGCTGGGCCCCCCAGCAGCCTCGAAAGTGGCGACAGTTTCACAGATCGCAGCCCCCCAGGGATGGCGAGGTCTAATCTGAATCCCCGTAGGGCGTCACTCCGCTGGGCCCCCCAGCAGCCTCGAAAGTGGCGACAGTTTCACAGATCGCAGCCCCCCAGGGATGGCGAGGTCTAATCTGAATCCCCGTAGGGCGTCACTCCGCTGGGCACCCCAGCAGGCCTCGAACGTGGCGTAGTTTCGCAGATCGCAGCCCCCCAGGGATGGCGAGGTCTAATCTGAGTCCCCGTAGGGCGTCACTCCGCTGGCCACCCCAGCAGCCCTCGAAAGTGGCGACAGTTTCGCAGATCGCAGCCCCCCAGAGATGGCGAGGTCTAATCTAAGTCCCCGTGGGGCGTCACTCCGCTGGCCACCCCAGCAGCCTTCGAAAGTGGCGACAGTTTCACAGATCGCAGCCCCCCAGGGATGGCGAGGTCTAATCTGAGTCCCCGTAGGGCGTCACTCCGCTGGCCACCCCAGCCGCCCTCGAAAGCGGCGACAGTTTCGCAGATCGCAGCCCCCCAGGGATGGCGAGGTCTAACTGAATCCCCGTAGGGCGTCACTCCGCTGGGCCCCCCAGCAGCCCTCGAAAGTGGCAACAGTTTCACAGATCGCAGCCCCCCAGGGATGGCGAGGTCTAATCTGAGTCCCCGTGGGGCGTCGCTCCGCTGGCCACCCCAGCAGCCCTCGAAAGCGGCGACAGTCCCGCAGATCGCCGCCCCCCAGGGACGGCGAGGTCTAATCTTAGTCCCCGTAGGGCGTCACTCCGCTGGGCCCCCCAGCAGCCCTCGAAAGCGGCGACAGTTTCACAGATCGCAGCCCCCCAGGGATGGCGAGGTCTAATCTGAGTCCCCGTAGGGCGTCACTCCGCTGGGCCCCCCAGCAGCCTTCGAAAGTGGCGACAGTTTCACAGATCGCAGCCACCCAGAGATGGCGAGGTCTAAACTGAATCCCCGTAGGGCGTCACTCCGCTGGGCCCCCCAGCAGCCCTCGAAAGTGGCGACAGTTTCACAGATCGCAGCCCCCCAGGGGTAAGAACAAGAGAAGAGAGGAGGAGGCGGGAAGGAAGGAAGGAAGGAAGGAAGGAAGGAAGGAAGGAAGGAAGGTGGAGACCGCAGTGCTCTATTCAAAACGAGTACCCAACGCAGGAGGGTTGGGAAAAATTCATCGACACTTTCCGAAGGTCGTCGTTTTCTCATTCTTTGCTGTGCCGATCGGCGCGGGCTCTCGCACCCCCTCTCCCCCCCATGGGGAGGATCTTGGCTGATTTCTGGCACACGTTGCCCCCTTCCGCACGATGTCGAAACGCCGAATAAGAAAACGGCCACGGGCTCCGCGCGGATCTCTTGGATCTGCGCCAAGCAGGGTCCCCCTGGCAGCACCTCGGGCGCCACCCCCTGGCGCGCTCCGCGCGCCAGCGAGAGGAGCGCTGACGCCGATCCAAGAGATCGGCGCGGACCTCCGAAGGTGCAGGGCTGCGCACATATTTAACGGATCTAGTCAGGGGATCGATGTTCGAGCTTTTGAGGTTCGAGGCTCGAGGTTCGCTTGATGGACGTCTCCGGACATCATCGACGGCAGCAGTCTTGCGCAGCTGCCTCGGCTCGGTAAGACGCGGGGTTCAGACGGCAGCACCGGGTGCCCGCGGGATATCCGGGGCGAGGGACCCAGACCCCCCGATGACCGCGATGTTGTCCACGACGTGGCCCCCAGAGGTATGCGCTGAGCCCTTTCCCTGAGACCAGCTGAGGAAAAAAGGGGGGGATGAGAACGAGGTTGAGGAGGAGAAGGAGGAGGAGGCGGAGGAGGCGGAGGAGGAGGTAGAGGAGGAGGAGGAGGAGGAGGAGGAGGAGGAGGAGGAGGAGGAGGAGGAGGAGGAGGAGGAGGAGGAGGAGGAGGAGGAGGAGGAGGAGGAGGAGGAGGAGGCGGAGGAGGAGGAGGACGACGACGACGATGACGTCGACGACGAGTTGGACGAGGACTTGACGAGGAGCCGGATGCGGACGGAGGACGGAGCAAGGGAGAATCGGGAAGGAGGATCGAGGACAGGAGGAGGGAGGAGGAGGAGGAGGGGCAGCGGCGTCAGGAGCCGAGGGCGAGGCAGCGCGTGGCTGCGTGCCGCCCCAGGCGGCCGACGCGGCGCGGAAGTGCCCGGCGGCGCCCCCCGAGGAGGAGGAGCAGCCGCCGCCCGCGGCGGAGGGCGCGGCTCCGCGACACGCGGGCGCCGCGGCTGGCGGCGGCGGGGAGGCCCCGGCTGGGCACGGACTCGGTTCGACGTCGTCTCGGCTCGGGAACGAAAAAGTTCGGATGCCTTTTCCCGGGATGCCAAATTCTGACTCTGCCTCGGCCCGACACCCGGTTGAGTCCCGTTGAGTCCGGTTGAATCCCGTTCAGTCCCGCGCAATACGTTTTAATCCTGCTTAGTCCGAGGCCCTATCCAGCGTAGCAGCCCCCCAATGGGGCTTAATCCTTTTGAACCCTTCCGACAAAGTCTCCCAGTAGTTGCCTCCTGAAAGAAAACGCCATAGACATAAACTTTGAGCGTTCCGCGCTGGTTTCTTGGGATCCGCGTTGGGGCCCCCCGGCGGCGCCGTAGGCGCCCTTGGCGCTCTCCGCGCGCCAAGAGTAGGGTCCAGCGCAGATCCACGGAATCTGCGCGGACTTGGTTCGCCGGAGTCCCGGTTCGCCGGGAGCTGGGCTCGGGACGATAGCGATCGGGGGTGGACAGAACCCCCAACAGTGACACGTCGATTAGTGAATTGTCTGTTTTCTGTTCTCGAGATGACGCCGTGGCCGTTATTTCCCAGGCTTGCGCCCGCCAGGTTTGGGCCTCAGGTCGTTTTCACTAAACCACGTTTTACTAAAGGGGGGTTTGTCCATCCCCGAAGCGATGTGTCGGAGGAGGAGAAGGTCCCCATACCCAGACCATTCGCCCGTTTTCCCCTTTTGGAGCATCCGCGGGCGCCCTCGTCGCCACCGTTGGGTTCGCCTCGGAATTCTGGACCAAAGCGGGGTATTATTCGCTTGGGGGGGAATTTGAGCTGTCCAGGGGGGTTCTGAGGTTCTTGGCAAAAAGGGCGGCCCTTTCAGGGCTGGGGTTGGAGGGTTTAAGATTACATGTCTGGAAGGCATGTAGCCCCTCCTCTTCCGTAGCAGTTCATGTGACCCCTCCCCTTCCGAGTCTATAATGCATTAGCGTCGGCTCGCGTCTGGTAATCGATGAGATAGTCTCGAACCAGCGTCGACTGTCGTCGACAGGCGTCGATAGCGCCCATTTAGCGTCGATCAGCGTCGGTCAGCGGCGATTCGCGAGAGCCAGCAAGATGGTGTGGGAGGCCCCCACGAGTTGCGGCAGAGTTCCCAACTTCACGATGGCATTCGGGGCACGCTCGCCGCTTTCGCGAGCAGCGGCGGCGCCGGCGCGCCTCTCTTGGCGAGGCGGCGAGCCCGGGGGGTGGAGTGAGACGGGGCGAAGGCCTTCTCAGAAGTGAGAACTATAGCAAGCGATGGGCAGTGTGACCCCCCATGGGAGAAGTAATTGCCACTGAGAGGCAGCAGTGCTGAGCGAGAAAGATGGCAGGCATGCGTTCATGGCCAAGGCCGGCCCCTCCCCGAAGCCGCAGGAGACCTCTCGGGAGGCCAGGGGGTTTCTTAGAAGCCCCGCCGCCCTCTGTGAAGGCCTTCTCCTTCTCAGTTCCCCCCCCTCGATCGGCGGCGAGCCTGGAGGGGAAGTGAGAAGAAGTTCCGGGTCTTCCGAGAATCAGGAGGGAAAAAACACACAGACACAATTAATCGTCGACTCCCAGGAAAATATAGGAAAATATGGGGATTGGGGGGAAGACAAAAGCCCAGAAAATAAGAGAAAATATGGGGGATATTTTTATTTGTGTGTATTTATTTGTGTGTCCTAATTTCCCTTTAAGTTCCGGCTCTTCCGAGAAGTCTTCTGAGCCTTCCCCGCAGACGCAGGAGGCCTCTCAGGAGGCCGGAGGGCTTCGGAGAAGCCCCGCCGCCCTTTTCGAGAAGGATTGCTCCCTCTCGCTTCCCGCCCTCGCTCGCCGCCGACTGTTTCGGGGGCGGAAAAGAGGGGGGTGATGACTCGGGGGGGGTGGATATCATGGCGTGGGCCATGATATCTCCCCAGATTTCATGGCGCCTCTTCTTATTTTATTGCGTCCCTGGCCCCCTCGCTGGGCCGCGCACATGCCACCGGTCATGATTTGCACCCCCCCCTCTTTGACGCCCCCCTCTTTGCCGCTCCCGACTGTTCAGGAGGAAGAAAATCACACGCAGACGCAAAGGGGACACCGCACAGACAGAAATAATCTTCGGTTCCTGGGAGAACATGGGGAACATATGGACTGTGGGGGACGACGAACACCATGACAATAGCGGAAACTCCGGGAAAACTTGGGTGGGATTTGCGTCTTTTATGCGTTCGGAGGTGGATAGACTTCCTACCTTGATACGTCGATTAGCGAATTGGCCGTGTTCGGCTCGCGAGAGGGCGTCGCGGCCGTCGTCTTTGCGGGTCCAGGTCCGTCGGTTTCGGTTCTACACCCTAGGCGATGCTTAAGATAACGCAAGGTTTCGGCCAGAGTCTTGACCATTCTTATTGTTTCAATGGAAAACCCAACTTTTTAGTAGAAATTGATGGTTTTGATTCCAATTCTGAGACTGTGAATTTCTTAACCCATGATCTCTTAAGCATTTCGCAGGGTGTAGGCCGGTTCCACTGAAGGGTGGCTTGCGAAAGTCGGGCCGGACGAAAGGGGGGGATTGGGAAAGGGGGGGTTACGAAATCTGCTGCATGCAGCTGCTTTCGGCCCCGCCGCCGGGCCCATTCCTCGATACGTGGCCGCCTCCTGGCGCCGGGAGGCGCCGGGAAAATCAGCTACGCGAGCTGATTCTCAATCCCCCCCTTTGCTATCCCCTCCTTTCGCCCGACCCGAGCAAGGGAGGCTCGTCCACCGCCGACCCTGTGGGCTTCTCCGCGCCGGCGGGGCCGGCTCAGCGCCGCGCGCCGGGGGCGCGACCCGATCCCCCCCGGAGCGGCCTCGCTCCCCCCGCCGCCCCTTCTCGGCATCCCCGTTCTGTGGCAGCCCTCCGCCAGCCCTCCTCCTCCTCCCTCCTTCCCTCCCTCCCTCCCTCCCTCCCTCCCTCCCTCCTCCCTCCCTCCCTCCCTCCTCCCTCCTCCCTCCTCCTCCCTCTCCCTCCTCCTCCTTCCTCCTTCTCCCCCTGCTCCTCCCCCTGCTCCTCCTCCTGCTTCTCCTCCTCCTCCTCCTCCTCCTCCTCCTCCTCCCTCCTCCACCCTCGGAGGGCCTGAGGCCTTCCGAGAAGTTTTCTGTGCGTCTTCGGGGAAGGCCCGGAGCACGTTTTCCGGGAGGCCCGAGGCCGCCCAGGCCTTCGCAGGAGGCCCGCCTGGCCGCCGACGCAAACGCGTGTTTCGCTCCTTGGTCCTCGAGTCGGGCCTGCCCCCTATTCGGGGGAGCGTAAGACCCGGGTTTGCCAGGACTCGGGTTCGCGCCTCGGATTTTGACGACCGCGCCTCGGATTTTGACGAGGAGGAGTTTCGTGGGATGTCTGCAGCGGGAGGCCTCGTCAAAATGCAGGCTCGGCCTCGTCATTTTTTGACGACCTCGTCGGGGATTTCCGAGTCCCCTGTACCCGGGTCTTACGCCCCCCTGACCTATGCAGGAGGAAGGCAGGCCAGCCACCACTGGGGGAGCTGTGGTCCTTACCCCCTCTGGGGGGCCCATCGGTTTCGACACCCCTCTCGAGAGATCGTCGATGCGATGGGTTCCCCCAGGGGGGGTGAGGACCACAGCTTCCCCAGTTCTCGCTGATCGGGAAGATGCAGAAGAATTTTTAAGAATAGTCCGGGGACGAGTTTCCTCAGTCTGTTTCGGCTAATGTTGCGCATTTGTTTGGGGAATGTGAGATTCTGTCTTCCAAGACCCCCTGTAGGAGGACGTGCCCGACCTTTGCCTAGTCCCTCTGTTCGGGGGAGCGTAAGACCCGGGTTTGCCAGGACTCGGGTTCGCCATCGTTTTTTGACGACCGCGCCTCGGATTTTGACGAGGAGGAGTTTCGTGGGATGTTTGCAGCGGGAGGCCTCGTCAAAGTGCAGGCTCGGCCTCGTCATTTTTTTGACGAACTCGTCGGGGATTTCCGAGTCCCCTGTACCCGGGTCTTACGCCCCCCTGACCTATTCAGGAGGAAGGCAGGCCAGCCACCACTGGGGGAGCTGTGGTCCTTACCCCCTCTGGGGGCCCATCGGTGTCGACACCCCTCTCGAGAGATCGTCGATGCGATGGGTTCCCCCAGGGGGGGTAAGGACCACAGCTCCCCCAGTTCTCGCTGATCGGGAAGATGCAGAAGTATTTGTAAGAACAGTCCGGGGACGAGTTTCCTCAGTATGTTTCGGCTAATGTTGCGTATTTGTTTTTGGGGAATGTGAGATTTTGTCTCCCAAGACCCCCTGTAGGAGGACGTGCCCGACCTTTGCCTATGTTCGCCCCGCGGGAGGCGTCGGGAGAACAGCGGCCGCTCGAGCTGGGCCCCCAGACAGGCGACGTCCTGCGTTTGGTCCGTGTGGGGCCCCCGGAGGTCCTCCTCCTCCTCCTCCTCCTCCTCCTCCTCCTCCTCCTCCTCCTCCTCCTCCTCCTCCTCCTCCTCCTCCTCTCCTCCTCCTCCTCCTCCTCCTCGCAGACCTTCGCGGGGGCCGCGGGGGAGCGCAGCCCCCGCCCCGGCCCAGGCCCCGCCCCCCGCCCCCGAGCTGCCGGGCGCCCGCGGCGGGGAGCCGCCCGACGCCGCCGCGCCGCAGGCCGTGGAGACCTCCGCCGAAGGGCGTCGTCGTCGTCGTCGGCGTCGGCGTCGTCGGCGTCGTCGTCGTCGTCGTTTTCGTTCTCGTTCTCGTCGTCGTCTTCGTCGTCGTCGTCGTCGCCGTTTCCGTCGTTTGCTTCGTCCTCGTCCCCGTCCTGGTCCCCGTCGTTTTCGTCGTTCTGTTCGTTCCCGTCGGTTTCGTCGTCGGCGTCGTCGGCGTTGTCGTCGCTTTCGTCGTTTTCGTAGTCGTCGTCGTCGTCGGTGGGAGGCGGCCTTCCAGGCGTCGCGACGCCTTCGAGCTCGACGTATCTCGAAAGTCGGGCCCTTGCGTTAATTTCAAGACAGGGCAGATGCTGTTCTCATGATGCACATTTCTACCCTCGGCGGGGGGCGGGGGGGGGGGAAGTCAGAAGGAGAAGGCCTTCTCAGAATCGGAGAAGAAAAAACGCCATAAACATAAACTTCTGGCGCTCTGCGCGGATTTCTTGGATCCGCGCTAGGCTCCTTCCGGCGGCGCCTCTGGCGCCGCCCTTGGCACGCTCCAAGCGCCAGGGAGGGGGGAGGGTCCAGCGCAGGTCCAAGGAATCCGCTCGGAGCGCCAAAAGCGTATGTTTCTGGCATGCGTCTTCAATTCTCAGAAGGCGGCGAGGCTTCTCAGAAGCCCTCCGGCCTTGTCTCCTGTGTCTTCGGGCGAGGCTCAGAAGACTTCTCAGAAGGCCGGAAGCTTCCGAGCCTTCTGAGAAGGCCCTTCCCCTTCTCACTTCCCCTCCGAGCTCGCCGCCGATGCCCACGGGCCTTCTGCCAACGAGTCACTGGGGGTAAGCGCTGGTCACCTCTCGTGGGTTGAGCCGCAACACCACAGGCGAGGATAGGCACTACCACCACGACGCTCCACCTCCAGCCCCTACCATCCTCCATTCAAGGCTGCGTTCGTGCCCCTGTGTCGGTCCCCCGGGCCATGACGGATCGATCCGGCTCGAAGAATGGCGCGGAAAGATAGGGTTTGAGGCTCCTGTGGTGTTTGCGCGCGATGTTACAATCGATTCGAGACATCGGATCTCTGGGCAGGTCGGGTGGTCAGACGAGCGTGGCAGGAGAGGAGATCTTAGTGTTTGGCGCGATAAACGGGCGTGACCAGGGTGGAGGAGGTCAGTCACGTCACGAGTCGCGCCGGCTTCGTCTGGGAATGCCCAGTGCTTCCCAGACGGCGGTGGCGCGAATCGTGACGAGACCATGGGTGGGGGAGGGGGTCGGCGGGGCAAGTCACGGGCGTTGCCGCGAATCATGAACAACTGCCTCTAGGGAGCCAGACGAGGAGGAGGAGGAAGTCGGAGGAGGTGGAGGAGAATTGAGGAGGGCCAGAGAAGCGCAGGAGCACAGGAGCTTGTGTTGGGAATTTCCGTCCCTGTCGTTTCCCAATCGTCCCTCTCTTCTCCTTCCTCCCTCTCCCTCCGCTGCACCTTGAGCGGTTTATAGTTGGGGTAATTCGATCCAGTTCGTTGCTTCTGACTCTCGCTGTGTGTGTGAGTGTGTGTGTGTGTGCGTCGGGTGGAGCGAGGGGGCGATCATGATCAAGGGCGGAGGAAGAGAAGGAGGGAATACAATGTGCTGAACGAGAAGGGCGGCAGCGAGGAATGGGGCGGGTGTCCTGACGATGCCGATGGTAACGAAGACGAGGCTGACAATGGTGATGCGGAGGATGAGGATGAGGATAAGGACGAGGAGGAGCAGACATGATTTGAAATAGGAGGAGCTTTAGTAGGAGGGGTGATCATTCGAATGGCCAGAGGAGGGGAGAAAGATAGGAGAAGACGGAGTAAGGTGCGGGAGGAGGCCGAGGAGGGGATATGGAGTAGGGACAGGTATTAGGAGGATGAGGCGGGGAGGAGGATGGGGGAGATTCGGTCGCCTGGGGTAAGCTGGTCTATATATGGAGGAACGCACAATATGAAAAGGAACATTTGAGACTTCTGATGATGTTGGATGGTGGGGGGAGCAGGCAGAGTGCACGAGGGAGAAATGCACGCGGGAAGATGACTATGCTCAGATGAACGATGGGCTAAAGGATGATTCGGAGGAGTGGGACGAGGGGCAAGACTCATATATCAAGGATGAGGGTGGAGCGGATACGTTGGATGGTAGAGGTATGTGGGGGAGGGTGGGGGAGCGTGGGAGGGGCTGGGAGGAGCATGGGTATCTGCGGCGAACGAGGGAAGGAAGTGAGAAGGAGAAGGCCTTCTCAGAAGGCTGGGAAGCTCCCCATCCTTCTGAGAAGTTTTCTAAGCCTTCCCCGCAGGCAGAACACTTCTCAGAAGGTGCGAGGGCTTCTGGGAAGTCCCGCCGCCTTCTGAGAAGGCCTTCTCCTTTTCACTTCCCTCCCTCGCTCGCCGCCGAGGGTAGGGAAGGGGCCAGTGGGATGAGAAAGAGGAGAGGAGCGGGAACAGGAACAGGAGGATGAGGCGGGAGTTACGACGGATGCGGAGCAGGGGGATGCGAATGAGCAGGAGGCGAAGCAGTGCAAACCCAAGTCGCATCAACTATGTTGCAATACACACTCCCTCTAAGTTCCCTCTTCTCATGCCCCTGCAAGAACTTATTTTCATTGCGGGAAGTGCACCGTTTGACAACAACAGCGTATAATGCTCAAGCATGCCAAACACTTTGTCTCTTCTTAAAAGAAAATCCCTGCTCGTTTTGTACTACCGTTTTGCACTGTTGGCTCTTGGCAAGCATACAAGCGCAAATCAGACGGTGTTGCTGTAGCGTTGTTAGTTTTGTTTTAGCATGTTATAGGCCCGTCGCTGTGGATCATCATTTCTTTAGCATTTGTGTTGCGTTCTGGTGGAAGGGTGGCTCTTGTCTTCCCCGTCCTCTTCACTCCCATGTTTTGTTTCTGCCGCCGTCTCCCTTGCAGAGGTAAGAGCGGCAACACAACAAACGCTCTACATACTAGGCGATGCTTAAGTAAACTTCAGTTTTCGGCCAGAGTCTCGACGATTCTTCATGTTTCAATGTAAATCCTAAGACTATCATAGAAATTCTGGGTTTTTTGTTCAACTTCTGAGACTCCGAATTTCTTAACCCACGATTTCTGAAGCATGTCGCAGGGTGCAATACAGCCGGACCGAGGTATAAGATCGAGGTCGGTTCGGGGAGGGTACCCTCGTGTTCTTCGTGTTTGTTGGATGTTCTTGTGCACCCTGGTCAGGATGCCCTTAGATGCTCTGTCTGTTTTGGCCAGCGGAGGGTCTCATGTTCTTGAGGGGTGTTCTTCTGGCCTAGGTCTGTCTGTACCAGTCCAACGCCGGCCCGGAGCAGGCCCGAAGGCCCGATGGCTCCAACGAGGTGCAGCAGTCGTCCTCTTGGGCCCGGATGCCCGACGCCACAGGAGGGGGGCTCCGAGGACGGCGAGCCGTCGGGCCGAGAGAGCCCGGAGGGCGGAGGACGGCACGCCGGGAGCAGGATCTGAGGCCGTCGTGGTCAGCAACGTGAAGCAATGCAGCCAAGTGATCTGCAGACGTTTATTATTATTATTATTATTATTATTATTAGTATTATTATTAGTACGATTATCATTATTATTATTATTATGATTATTATTATTATATATATAGATGCTGCAGCTAAAAACATGCAAACACACATCCATCGCGTTTGGGGTGTTTTCGGTTTCTCGATGGGACCTAAAACGCTAACAAAAAACCGTGTGTTTGATTTTCCGGCGTGCCGGCTTACAAGTGGCAAACGGCGCGCTGGGTATATTTGAGAAGCGCCAAGCGAAACACACAGTTCTGGGGACCTCGGCGCCAGCGGTCAACATGGTTGCTGCGTCCTGAAAATCCCAAAATATATCAAAACACTGAGTTCTCTGACCCCAGCACACAGCGAATGAACGTGATTGTCTTGAACATCTTAGATCGTGCCAGAACGCCGCTCCGGGAAACCCAACCTCCCGAATGCTTGACTCTTAAAACGACTGTGCGCGGCGCTAAGGTGAGAACCACATGTTGGAAAAAGGGGCCACCATATACCTGTGAAGTTGCTGCACACGTTTAAAACACATGTGCGCGGCGTTAAGGCGAGACCCACATGTTGAAAGCGACCCGCTCCTACGCCCTGCCCACCCTACAGACACCTCGGGCCGTGAGCCAATGAGGACATACTTCAGAGCGATAAGGGCTAGAGGAGCCGGGGGGAACACGAATAATCACAAGAACACGGGTGGGACACAGCTGGAAAGGGAAGGCCAGAGGGGGAGAACCGGGAGGCGCGAGGGGGGGAGGATGGACACGGGGGGACGCGGGCGAACGGAGGACGGCAGGGACGAAAACGATGACGACGGCGACGGCAAGGTGGCGGCGACCGCACCCAGGCGCCCGCCGCCGCCAAAGCGCCGGCCGCGACCGCCACCGCGGCGCCCGCGGCGGCCGCCGCGCCCGACGGCGGCGCGGCCGAGGAGGTCCTCCGAGAGGGGGCCAGAGGAGGACAGGGGGCCACATGCGAACCCTACCCCTAACCCCCCACGAGTTCTAAGAGGGAGGGTGGGGTTCACTTCGTTCGGGAGCTCCCGAGCGAAGTGAGCCCCACCCTCCCCTTCAGAAATCTTCGGGGCAGGGGTTCGCATGAGGCCCCCTAGAGGAGCAATTCCTCGCCACATTCGTCTTCGGTTCCTGCATTATCGCTGCGATATCCGGTAAACTCATGGCTGGGGGCGGCGCGGATTGTCAGCATCGGTCGACGTGTTTTGGCACTGCAGGAGGAGGAAAAAGAGGAGGTGGAGGAAGAAGAAGAAGAATAAGCATACCAATCAGAATAAGCATGATAACTATAAACAGAAAAAAGAGGAGGAGGAGGAGGAGGAGGAGGAATCGGGCACGAGCGCGCGGGCGCTACCCTGATGGTCGCGGCGGACGAGCTGCGCCGTCTTGGACAGGACAAGTACCAGGCGGATTGTGCGGCCTGCTCTTCGTTGCCAGCCGCGGGAAGTAGCGGACGTCAGCGCGCATTGCCGAAAGACGTTGTTACCATACCTCCAGGGTTCCGGTCGAGCCGACCTCCCGTCCGTGGGCGACAAGAATGGCGTTTTCTTTTTTCCCGCCCGCCGAGGAGAGCCACCTGCTGTCGGATGAGCACTTTTTGGTGGCCGTCCGCATGCGGCTGCAGCCTTCGCGCCCTGAGGTTCCTGGCGTTCGCCCCCCCGCCGACACACGTGGCCACCGCGCGTCTCAGTTCGGGCAAAGGTGCAAGTGTGGCGTGGACGACCGGGGACACCACGCTCTGACGTGCGAGGTCGGCGGCATAGTTGTCCAGAGATATGACAGCATCCGTGATTGGTTGGTTGCCTGGATTGCCGCCGTCGTCGCATGCGTGCATAGGTTGACGTCTGCGTCCCCGCTGTGTTTTTCCCACTTGCCGCGAAATGCTCCTGGCGCGATCAACGCGTGATGGCGCGGCGGCCGCGCGGGCCGAGGATGGTGAGCGCCCTCGGTGCCCAGGGCCAGACCGTGTGCCTTGCCGCCGAAAGGCATTGCGCCGCCCAGGCGACGTCGCTGTTGCCATGTTCCGCGCGCGCGCTGGAGGACCCTGCCGAACTGTCTCGGTTCCTGGGCTCCGCCTGGCAGACGCTATCTGCACTGTTGCAGACGCGCAGCGCAATTCTCTTGATGGCCGCAGAGTCGCCTTGAGTGGCCGCCGCTCGAGGCTCAAGTGGTCTTCCCCCCGTCCCTTTCTCCCTCCTCCTCCTCCTCCTCCTCCTCCTCCTCCTCCTCCTCCTCCTCCTCCTCCTCCTCCCCCTCCTTCTCCTCCCCCTATCTTCTGGATCCCCCCTTCCGTAGTCGTTCGGTCTGTTCTTGTCACCACTTGCGTCATCGTTTTGGTTGTTGCTGTCGTTTCCGTTGCGCCGCTGCGCCGTTGCGCCGCGTCTTCGCTCTAGCTCGTCCTCTCCTCCTCCTCCTCCTCCTCCTCCTCCTCCTCCTTTTCCTCGTCCTCCCTTTTTTCCTCCCTTTGTTCCTCCTCCTCTCCCCTTTTCCTTTACCCTCCCGCTCCTTGCTTCCTGCAAACGCGCGGGCGACGGGGGGGGTGCGTGGCTCAGACTCCGCCGCCGCGCGCCTGCCGCCTCCGCCGTCCTGCCCCCCTTTCCCTCCTCCTTCTGGCTCAGCGTTTCCCAACCATCCTGCGGTCGTCGATTCGAGGAGAGAGCGCCCCGCGTGCTTCTCCTCCTCCTCCTCCTCCTCCTCCTCCTCCCTCCTCCTCCTCCTCCTCATCCTCCTCCTCCTCTTCCTCCTCCTCCTCCTCCTCCTCTTGCTCTCTTGTCCTATGTTTTCTCCTCCTGCTCGGAAGAGTCGGAGGACGAGGAGGAGGAGGAGGAGGAGGAGCAGGAGGAGCAGTTAGAGGAGCAATTAGAGAAGCAGTTAGAGGAGGAGGAGGAGGAGGAGGAGAGGAGAGAGGAGGAGGGTTAGGAGGAGGGAGGAGGGAGAGGAGGAGGAGGATGAGATGAGGAGGGGAGGAGGAGGAGGAAGAGGAGGAGGAGGAGGAGGAGGAGGGAGGAGGGAGGGGGGAGGAGGAGGGGGGAGGAGGAGAGGAAAGGAGGATGAGGAGGAGGATAGGAGGGAGGAGGAGGAGGAGGAGGAGGAGGAGGACGAGAGGAGGATGGGAGGAGGAGGGAGGGGGGAGGAGGATGAGGGAGGAGGCGGAGGAGGAGGGCTCAGAGGATGAGGGGGGGAGCGAGGGAGGAAGGGAGGAGGGGGAGGAGCGGAGAGGGCCGTTGACAGCAAAAGAATGTGGAGGGGGGGCTGCAGACGGATTGGAAGGGCGTGGGGGTGAGAGCGGGGGGCAAGCGAAAGGGTGGTAAAGCCGAGGGGGGGTAGGGGGCGCTCTTACTTTTGCTACCGTTTTTCTCGTCGTCGCCCCGCGAGCCACTTCCGACCCGCATCCCTTATCGCTCGTCGGTCCATCCCTCTCCTGCACCTCCGACGGCAGGAATGCGACGACAATGAGAAGATAACGACGAGCGGACGAAGACGTGACGACGACCGACGACAACAGAGGCCCCTCTGAAGACGTGACGATGACCAGAGGGAGGAGACTTCGCCGTCTGGCGTCCCCCAGTGGCCTCCAGAAGTTTCGACGGGCCCCAAATAAGTGCCAGCAAACCCACCAGCCTTGACCCTGGAGAGGGGCCTTACCCTTCCCCGCTCTCGCGCCCGCGCGGGAGTGCGCGCGGGAGGTGTGACGGGGGAGGGGGGGGGGGAGGGGGAGGAGTTTTTGTTCGTCTTCCTTCTGCCTCCTCCTCCCGCCCCCTCCTCCCTCTCCATCCTCGTACTCCAACCTCCCTTCCTCCTCGTCCCTCCTACGCTCCGTTTAAGTGCAACTCCTGGGAGGTTGAATGTATCATCGGCGCTGGTATATCTGCGGTCAAAAACCGGCCTAATCTGGTATGATTCCGCTTACTTGTGCTAAATCTGGTTTGATCTTGGGTGTATCTGCGACAGTCTAGCTGAATGGCCCCAGAACGCGGCAAGGTTGCTGCGCATCTGGGGTGCGAATGCCCCCCTGGGAGCTGCCCCCCTTCAGTCCTCCACAGATCAGCCCCTCCGAGGACAGCAACACATGAGCATGATGGGTTTGTTTTCCACCACCACCAGAAGTTCGAGGGGGAGGGTGTCCTCCTTCTCATCCTCCTCCTCCTCCTCCTCGTCATCCTCCTCCTCCTCCTCCTCCTCCGTCCCCTCTCCAACTTCTGGTGGTGGTGGTGGTGGTGGAAAACAGGCCCATCAGAGCATGCACGCGGCCAGCTTCCGCGCGCCTGCGCCTGAACGCGGTCGCTCGTGCACGCGCGATCGACCCTGGCGGGCGTACGTGTGTGCACACGGTGTGGCCTGCTCAGCTCTCTGAGAACCCCTGCCCCAACCTGGAGGGCCGCCGCTTCGACGCCCCTCCGCGGAGCCCGCGCGTATCTCCTCCCCCCTCCCCGGATCAGCTCTTCCTCCTCCTCCGCCTCCTCCTTCTCCTCCTCCTACTCATCCTCCTCCTCGTCCTCCTCCTCTTCCTCCTCCTCCTCTCCCTCCATCCTTCTTCACATAGTGAACTGACATTATCATTATCCTCCCTCCTCCTCCCTACTCCTCCTCCTCCCTCCTCCCTCGTGCTCCTCCTGCTCCTCCTCCTCCCTTCTCCTCCTCCTCCTCCTCCTCCTCCCTTCTCCTCCTCCTCCTCCTCCTCCTCATCCTCGTCCTCCTGCATGACCAACAAAGGTTCGGAGGTCCACGCGGATCTCTCGGCCTTTGCGGCTGCGGCTCTGGCGCAGATCCCTGGCATGTCTGCGTGGAGCCTCGAACGCTTAGGTTTGTTCCGTGTCTCTTCCCCTGCTCGCCCACCGGCTGGCCTTAAGTCGGGCCCGTCCATCCACAGGAGGAATATTCAAAAATAGTAAAAAATAGTCTGGGGACTATGTTTGAGCATTTTTTAACAATTTTGGAGCATGTTTCTAGTATTTTCCATGTTTGAGAATCCCCCTGTAGGGGGACAGGCCCGACTTAAGGCTGGCCTCAACAGGCCCACCGAGTAGTCCAGGGCAGTCTCGGCACCTCCATCCTGGGGCGCGGAGCGCCCCAGGGGCGCCGCCAGAGGCGGCGCCAGGGTGCTGAGACCAGCGGGGGCTGTCTCTGCGCAGCCCGAGGCCTTACCACCCACCCCTGCTCGTCCTCGTCCTCCTCCTTCCTCATCCTCCTGTTCCTCCTGCCAACCCTTCCGCCCACCCGTCACATCCTCCTATGTACGCAGTTTCCCTTTCCGATTGCGCAGATCACGATGAGGTCCTCTTTGGAGCTCCAGGTCGGCTATGAAAACGCGTCTGCCGATAGTGATCAAATTTGCGCCATGGTAAGCGATTGTGAGGATGGGGTAGGATGTCAGATGCGGCGCGAGCGCACCTGGCTTGCCATCGCCTCTCGCCCCTCTCGGACCCAGATATCTGGCATCTCGGTGTTTCCGAGATGCGGGTCCCGACCTCTAGACCTCTTCCCCTGGATCGGTTCTTCATCCCCGAGGCCCCGCAAGGGCCCCGAGAGGCCGAAAGCTATGCAAAGCCTCCGCCTCCATCTTTTCGAGACCCGGGCCCCCGACCTGTCGACCACTGCCGCAGGACCAGTGCCTCCTATCCCGAGTCGTGTTCTGACGTCTCCGAGGCCCGGCCAGGGCCCCGAGAGGCCGAAAATCGACCAGACGTAAGAGTGACCTTTCGCCGGAGTGACCTTTGGTGCGGGCACAGATGGGTCCTCAGATGGTTGAAAACGAAGCAGGAGCAGCGGCTTGCGCGCCCAGGTTTGGTCCCCCCGCGGCCCCCAAAACACCGCGCACCAAAGGTCACTCTTGCCCAGGGTCACTCTTGCGTGTAGCCGAGAAAAGAGTGAACGCCTCCGTCCCGATTTTTTCGAGGCGCGGGATCCCGACCTCTCGACCCCCTCCGCGAACCCCGTGCCTCGTGGCCCGAGCCGCTCGATCGGCGGAGCGCCGGCCCCGGTCGCCGCGCAGCCCCGTCGTGCTGGCTCGGTGCACGGTCTGGGCAGACATGCTGCACTCAGTGGAGGCCCGTGCCAAGGTCGGAGGGCACCAACTACACACCGACACCGATCCTGGCCCAGGATCACCCTGGGCCCAGGATCGGTGTATATGCCTTCTTGCGCGAGGCAGGAGGGCGTATACACCGATCCTGGGCCCAGGGTGATCCTGGCCAGGATGTGTTGGTGTGGTGTATAGTTGGTGCCTTCCTACAAGGAGCACCCTGCTTGCCTCTGGGGTGCCCTAGGTAGGGGAACAACAAGTGGCACACATAAACACTCGGAGGTCCGCGCGGATTCCTCGGATCGGCGCTGGACCCCCCTCCCTGGCGCGCGGAGCGCGACAGGGGCGGCGCCTGAGACGCCGATCCGAGAAATCCGCGCGGACCTCCGAGTTTTTATGTTTATGCCACTTTTTGTGCCCCTACCTAGGTTTTTGGGGGTTCGATGGTTCTGCTGTGGAAAGCGCGACTTTCCCACACCAAAAATCAATGGACGTCCTGGGGTCTCAGAATTGGGCTTCTTGTGGAAGGTTTCTCGTGGACTGCCTTCCACGGCAGTGCTTTCGCGCTCTCACTCCCACCTGCTTCCCTCCTCCTCCAAAACAAGAAATACTCCGAGCTGTTCGAGGCGCGAGCCCCCCGAGGCCCTCCTTCTCTTCCTCCTCCTCCTCGGCCTCGTCCTCGTCGTCCTCCTCCTCCAACTCCTCCCCCTCCCCCTCCTCCTCCCGCTCCCCCTCCCCCTCCTCCGCCTCCTCGTCGTCCTCCTCCTACTCCTCCTCCCCCTCCCCCTCCTCCTCCCCCTCCCCCTCCCCCTCCCTCTCCTCGTCCTCCTCCTCCTCCACCTCTGGCTCCCACCTCCTGTCGCAGGCCTCCGCCGGGCGCCTCTCGGAGGGCCCCGCCGCGCTGCACGCGACCCCCGGCGACCGCGGCGCAGCGGCCGCGGCGCCGGCCAGCGCCGCCGCGGGCGCCGCGCAGGCGCCGCCCGCGGGGCCGCCGGTCTCGGCCGCGGGGGTCCTCCTCCTCCCTCCTCCTCCTCCTCCTCCTCCTCCTCCTCCTCCTCCTCCTCCCTCCTCCTCCTCCTCCTCCTCTCCCTCTTCTCCTCCTCCTCTTCCCTCATCCTCCTCCCCTCCTCCTCCTCCTCCTCCTCCTCCTCCTCCTCCTCCTCCTCCTCCTCCTCCTCCCTTGTGCCTCGTCGTCGTCGTCGTAGTGGTCGTCGTCGTCGTCGGCGTCGTTGTGGTCATGGTCGTGGTCGTCGTCGTCGTCGTCGTAATTCGGCGACTACAAAGGGTATGGTTACGCCAGGGTGTGGTTTGCGATCGGCACCGTCGGGGCCTGGGGGGCACGACACTGTCCTCGTCGGGCCTCCTCAGGGCGCGGCGGAGAGCTCTGTTGAGGTCCTCGCCCGCCCCCCAGGGTGCCCTTCAGGGTGCCGTTTGCAAACCACACCCTTTGCAAACCCCACCCTTCGGAGTCGCCGAGTAGTGGTCGTCTTCGTCGTCGTCGTGCCCTGCCTTTGCCGATCCACGATTCGGGCAAGTCGCCGATCAAGGTTCCAGGTTCTAGCTCCTATCGGGGAGAAAACACGACAAGCATAAACTGATGGCGTTCCGCGCGGATTCCTTGGATCCGCGCTTGGACCCCCCACCGGCGACGCCTCCAGCGAAGTGATTCGCGTTTCGCGCTTCGCGCAGCGCTAAGCGCGAAGCGCGAGGTTGGGAGCCCTTGGGGAAGGTCGGCGGCGAGCGAGAGAGAGGAGGGGAAAGTGCGAAGGAGCGCCCCTCCGAAGTTTTGCCCACGACGCGAGGGGGGCCGGGCCCAGGGCCGCCCCCTCGCGAGGCCGAGGCGGCCCCGCGGCCCAGACCGCCCCGGGCAGCATCCGAGCTCGAGAGCGCTTGGAGCCCCCATCGGCGCTCTCGGCGCTGGTCCGTCGGTGTTGGGCATCGCCTAGCCCTCCTCCTCCTCCTCCTCCTCCTCCTCCTCCTCCTCCTCCTCCTCCTCCTCCTCCTCCTCCTCCTCCTCCTCCTCCTCCTCCTCCTCCTCCTCCTCCTCCTCCCCCTGTCGCTGGCCCTCTCGGCTCGAGGGCGCCCGGGGGCCCCTCCGGCCGCGCCGCCGGGGCCCCGCGCCGCCAGGGGCCCCAGCGCCCCAGCGGCCGCGAGCCGTGGGCGCGGCCCCGGCCCTCAGCCTGACGTCGGGCGTGTCACTCTACAGTCGGGGGCGGCAAAGAGGGGGGTGATGACTAGGGGGGGGAAGGGGGATATCATGGCGGGGGTCATGATTCGGGGGAGCGTAAGACCCGGGTTTGCCAGGACTCGGGTTCGCCATCGTTTTTTGACGACCGCGCCTCGGATTTTGACGAGGAGGAGTTTCGTGGGATGTCTGCAGCGGGAGGCCTCGTCAAAATGCAGGCTCGGCCTCGTCGTTTTTTTGACGACCTCGTCGGGGATTTCCGAGTCCCCTGTACCCAGGTCTCACGTTCCCCTGAATGATATTTCCCCAGATTTCATGGCGCCTCTTCTTATTTCATCTCGTTCCTGGACCCCCCGCCGGGCCGCGCACGTGCCGCCGGCCATGATTTGCACCCCCCCTCTTGGACACCCCCCTCTCTGCCGCTCCCGATACAGGAGGAATATTCAAAAATAGTCAAACAGATGTTTCGATATTTCTGAGTATGTTCGAATATGTGTTTGACTATGTTTACATTTCGCCCAAAGTCCGCCCGTCGGAGGACATGCCCGACCGAACCCTCGGCGCAAGAGGTCGCCTTGACCGGCCGCTGGCCCGCGACCCGCGCGCCCGTCGCTGGGAGGCGCGCGAGACCCTCAAATCCTGCCTGATGGGCTAGTCTTCCACCACCACTACCACAGACAGGAAAAGAGAAGGAGGAGGAGGAGCAGGAGGAGGAGGAGGAGGAGGAGCAGGAGGAGGAGGAGGAACTCCTCCTCCTCTCTTGCCCCCCGTCCTGCCTACGGTAGTGGTGGCGGAAGATGGGCCCATCTCTGGCGTGGCTTTTTTGTTCACAACCGGCGCGTTCGCCTGGTGCCGGGCCCCAGGATCCTCACAGATCGATCCGGCGCGGAAGGGGCGCAGGAAGGCGATGGAGTCTGGGGCCACGGGCGTGATGTCGCGCGATGCTGCAATTTTTGTCGCTACGTCGGATCTCAGGGAGGGCGCGGGCCAGTCCGGGCTTGCCCGCGCAGGCCGGCCGCGGGCTCGATCAAGTCGGGGGCGGCCAAGAGGGGGGTGACGGTCAGTGTTTAAGTGGGGCATGTCCTTCTACAGGAAGAGTATCGAAGCCAGTCCTGTAGGAGGACATGCCCGACCTAAGACAAGGGGGGGATAGCATGGCGAGGGCCAGAATCTATTCCCAGATGTCATGGCGCCTCTCCATTACGTCCCAGGCCCCCCCTCCTGGGCCGCGCACATGCCGCTGGCCATGATTTTCTCACCTCGCTCACTCTTGGACGCCCCCCTCTTGAACGCCCCCAAAGCAGTGGCGAGTCGTCCTGGCTTGCCTCTGGGCCAACCACGGAGTGTTCTAAGAGCCTTTTGTGGTCTGGACGGAAACGTCTTAGGACCTTTGTGGCTGAGACCGTTCGGATTTTCATCTATGCATCGCCTTCATGCTCTAAGAATATTATTCTTGTTGTTTGCAGCATTTTGTCATCTCAGGAATATTCCGTGGTAGGCCTATATGAATGCTGGGACCATCGGTCTTTTGGGTGAGCCTTCACGGGAACCTCTGTGGACATTCGCGGCCCTATCATTAGATTGATTTCGACCAGACGCCGTCCAGATCTCGCGCAGATTTTGCCCAGACGTCTACCAAATCCGACGACACCTGGACGACACCCCCAAAACCGCAAGGAATCTTGAAACCCTCCTAGGCCTCCTAGATGGGGTCGGAGTAGATCGGGTCGGAGGATCGCGCCGCATCGCCGATGCATCGCCGATGCGGCTCGATGTGGAGCCCGATTTGCTTCACGTCGACGTCGCCGATTCTTCGCGGGTGCATCGCAGATGCATTGCCGATGCATCGCCGATGCATCGGCGATGCGGCGCGACCTGCCGACTCCATCTGCTCCGAACCCCATCTAGGAGGCCTCTATGGGACCCTCTACCCTGGGTGGGATATTGATCGAGGGGTGGGCGACTAGCCTTCCGACAGAGCTTGCCCATCCCCCCCGATCCTCCACCTCCTCTTCCTCCTCCCCCTCCTCCGTCTTCTCCTCCACCTCCTCAGCCTCCTCCTCCAACCCCCCTCCACCCGTTCCGACACCACGTGCCCAGTACCCCCAGCGGATCCAAGGCGGGGGCGATGATCACCCAGTCCAGAGTATAGGTTTAAGTCGGTCCTGTCCCTAAAAACACGGTTCAAACATAGTCAGGGGACGATTGTATGAGTACGAAAATGTTTGGGGGATTTTAGTTCGAGTATTTATTTCAAATTTGTCGCCCAACATCCGCCTGTAGGGGGACATGCCCGACCTCAGTAATGTCCCTACTCAGCTCGAGTATATGTCCCTGCTCAGCTGGAAGATGTGTTTGATCTTTGTTCGAGTATGTTTTGTTTTTTCTTCGCCCAGCATCCGCCTGTAGGGGGACATGCCCGACCTGAGCACAGGTCCCTGCCCAGCTCCATCTCGCGCGCCTCGGGCCCCCCGCGCCGCCTGCAGCCGCCCCGCCGCCGAGCGCCCGCGCCCTCCGCGCGGGAGCTGCTCGGCGCAGCATGGCCGCCGCGGCGGCGCCGCGGCCCGCGCGGCGGCCGCCCCGGCGCGCGGCGTCGGAGAGTCCGCGGACTTCGAGGGAGAAGCCATACAGTCAAACATGACAGTAAGGATGGGCAACCTTCCCAAGGGTACCCCTGCATCCTCGCCTCCTCGGTCCATCCTTCGCCGCTTTCGCTTGCCGCGCCCCGCCCGAGAAGCTTCGAAATGGGCGTCCAAGGCCCTTGCAGCCTCATCGCGCATCCTTACTATACTGGTTGACTGTGGGGGGGAGATAGGCACAGGGGGGGACGCATCGGCCCCCAATCGCCCATTGATCGCCAGTAGGAGTCTGAGAGTCCCAGCCCGCCCAGGAAGGTGCGGAGTTACTATCAGAGGCCTATCTCCGATCTAGCAGCGATATATCGCCGAGTCCAGGATGTATCGCCGATTCCAGGTCGATGCATCCCCCCCTTTTGCTATTCCCCCCCTATCGTTGCCCCTCACTTCGAGGGAGAAACGAGCCCAGAGACTGAATGGCAAAGTCTAGCCGGCTGGGGGGCTGAGGTGGCCCAGCACTGGTTCTGGCCAGCAGGAAGTGGGGGCAGGTTCGAGGTTCTGGGTCCGATGAGCCGTTTTTTAGTCTTTGTTGTTGACTCGTTCGTCCTCGGGTGCCAATTTCGGGCCCCGGGACCGTTAGGAACGGATCCAGGATGAACAATTGCACCAGATGGACCTTCAGAGGGGTCCAGGGACGGATTTTGAGCAGGCTTGGCTTCATCCCCCCTCCAGTCGGTTTTTCTGGGGTGCCAACCACTTCAGATCCTCCGGCCTCCAATGTCTCGGGCCTACGCCAAGTCTGGCTCCCGCGTTCTAGCCCCAGAAACATTGTGTGTTGTTACGTATGCAGATCGATGCCTTCGGAGTGGTTGCGTCTACAGACAACGCGGCTGCTGCGTTCGGCGCAGCACAGGGTCGGAAAAAAGGACTATCCGTCTGCTGGGTAGTCGAAGGCCAGATTGTCAGATTGGATTGGGCCCCACGGGCCAATCTGGCCTGGCCAAACTGGATGATTTGGGTCATTCGCCAGACTGGATTCGCGTTGGCTCCCTCGCCAGATTGCCCCCGTTTGCCAGATTGGGCCTGCCAGATTGGTGCCAGATTGGCTTCGACTACCCAGCCCTGTGCTGGAGCAGGGCTCACCACAAGCCAGACGTGCCCGCGTCGCACACACAGGGCACGACGGGCGGTTTGGGGGCACTTTTCGGCCCTCCCAGGGCCCTCGCCGGACCCCAGGGCGGCAGCAAAAAGGACTCGGCACGAGAAAACCAGCCCTGGGACGAGGGTGGGGTCTTCCAAGGGACCTCATTTTCGCAGGCCTAGAGATTGACACCAACACCAACATCGGCGGTGTGCATCCACCGAGGGAGGAAGATCCCGATCTCGGTGATGGTGGTAATATTCTGGCTTCCAAGGTGGCCGAAGTATTGCCACCAACACCGAAATCGAGGATCGTCTTCCCCCTGTGGAGGCAACCCCCTGTGTTGGTGTTGGTGCCCATTTCTAGGCCTCCAACATTTGGACAAAATCAGGACATCGTGTATGTCTGGGAATACCACAAGCCTAAACTTTCAGAGCTCCGCGCGGGTGTCTCGGATCTGCGCTGGGAGCCCCCATATATTACTCCTGAGCCGCCCTTGGCGCGCCCCGCGCGCCAGAGACGGGGGGTCCAGCATGGATGCAAAAATCCGCGCGGACCTCCAGATATGTATGTTCGAGTCGTTCTTTATCTCTCTAGGACGGTCGCGAGCATGATGCTGAGCCCCCTGACGACTGCGGGGATGTTGCTGACGGCCTCGCCGGCGCCGCTTCCAGGCCGCCCCAATGGGGCCTTTGTGGGGTGGGCGGGGAAGTCGATGACGGAGGCTCCAGCCTCGTTCTCGCCCCTCGTGGTGCCAGGCCTCCAGGGTCGGAGGGCTCTCCGTCCGTGCGGGTGAAGTCCGTACGGAGTGCTCGGTCTCCGTCTGTGGTGGGCAGGTTTCCCACCACCACTGCCACATGTAGGACGGGGAAGAAGGGAGGATGAGGAGGTCCTCCTCCTCCACCTCCTCCTCCTCTTCATCCTCCCTCTCCTGCCTGTGGTAGTGGTGGTGGAGCATGGGCCCATCAGTCTGGGCTTGCTCCTGGCATCGCTCGGACGTGTGCCTGCTTTGTTTTTCCTCGGCCAGGACCACCGAGGAGGTCCTCGGGTCGTCTTGCGAAAAAAACAAACGCACGGAATCGAACAGCGCGCGCGGGATGAACGTTCGGCATCGTTTCACCAATCCCCGTCCCCATCCCCTTCGAGACCCCCACCAAATCACCACCCCAGTTGGGGATGCAACCCTCGAACACCGAAGGGAACGGCCTATATCCCCATCCAGGGGGGTAGTTCAATCGGCCCGTGGGGCCCACGCCGCGCCGCGGGGGATGGGGATCGGATGAGCGATACTCGGACGCCCGAGCGACGGCGAGCACTCCGCCTGGACGCTATGCCTCTCCTGACAGCGCAGCTGTCTCCCTCGCGTGCGGCAGGGCCGGCGACGGAGCCGCGCCGCGCCGCCGACCGAGCGGCGGAGCGGCTCGCCCTCTGGCGCCCGACCTCGCGGGAGGTGCAGGCCATGGAACGAGGGCGCGTGGAGCAGCCTGGGCCCAGGATCGCAGGCCTAGAGATTGACACCAACTCCAATTTCGGCGATTTGCCTCCACCGAGGGAAGAGGATCCCGATCTCGGCGAGGGTGGTAATATTCTGGCTTCCAAGGTGGCCGAACTATTGCCACCAGCACCGAAAATCTAGGATCACCTTCCCCCTGTGGAGGCAACCCCCTGTCTTGGTGTTGGTGCCAATTTCCAGGCCTCCGACAGGAAGCGACAGGGCCAGCTTTGTTGCTCCGAACTTCGCCTCACTCGACTGGGCCCGGGGGGGACAAACGCGAAAACGCTGCGCGCCCCCCCCCCCCCCCCCTCGGCACCATCCCCGCGCCCCAGCGGGGAAGGGAACGAAACCCAGACCCCCCCTGGCACCCCCGCGGACGCGCCGCGGCCAACCCCCCCGGGCACTCCCAGGGGGGGGGCGAGTATTAAGCGATCCAGAGTACCGGTTCCGCTTCCCCGCGGTCTTGCCGGCTCCGCTCGCCGTTCTCTGCTTGTCCGTCGCCTTTTCTTTTTTCTCCGGTGCCGGTTCCGGTTCCCATCCCGGAGCCGCTTTTCGGCGTTTCCCTACGCCGTTTTGTTGACCATATTCAGTTTCAAGAGGATTTTTCGAACGCGGTGAAACGCGGCCTTGCTATTCCCTTTCGCACAGGATCCGCGCGACCTGCCGCCAGATCGGGCGGCACTGGCTGCATGCCTTGGGATCAAGAGCGCCTTCCCCGCTCTGTGGATCTCTCGGGCGCCTCGGAGGCCCTCTTGGGGCAATCTTTGAGGAGATCGATCAAATAGGGGGGGCACTCAATGAGGGTCCCCCACTCTGCAGCTCCTAAAACCTCCTCTTGGACTCTCTTAGGGCGCGGCGCCCACGTGCCAGATCCACGGATCCGTAATCCACGTCAGCGTGCGCCCGACTACTGTGAAGTCGGGCCAGTCCTTTTACAGGAAAAATGTTCAAAAATAGTAAATAAAATAGTCACGGGACGTTTTTGTTTTTCCACCCCCACTTTTGGGTATTTTGGGGGCATGTTTGGAGTATCTTTAATTTTTCGCCCAAGATCCGCCTGTAGGGGGACACGCCCGACCGAAGACTAGTCTCTTCTCCGTCCCGACTCTGGGAGTACACAGAGGCTGCAGAAAACATGATTGCTCCCAGGTCCGCGCCGATTTCTTGGATCGGTGCTGGGCCCCCCTCCCTGGCGCGCGGAGCGCGCCAGGGGCGGAGGAGGAGGAGGAGGAGGAGGAGGAGGAGGAGGAGGAGGAGGATCGGGAGGGGGAGGAGGAGGAGGAGGAGGAGGAGGAGGAGGAGGAGGAGGAGGAGGAGGAGGAGGAGGAGGCGGAGCGCGCCAGGGGCGGCGCCGGAGGCGCCGCCAGGGTGGCCCAGCGCCGATCCTAGAAATCCGCGCGGAGCTGCGTCCCGACGTCGCCGATATGCTCTGGCGACGCGGCGCGACCCCCCCGCCCCGTCCACTTCGGCCTCATGCGGCGCGCCCTCCAGCCAGCTCAGACGCCCAGGCCTCCGACGCCGTGGCCTGGTTTTCAGCTGGCGTGCTCGCTTCCGAGTCCGCCAGCCCGTGGATTGCACGTGTGTTCGTTTGGGGGACTTGCTCTCTGGGCCCACCTAATTACGTAATCAGAGAAAGAAACAGCTGCATAGACATAATTTGTCGGCGTTCCACGCGGATTTCTTGGATCGGCGCCTTGGACCCCCTGGCGGCGACTCGGGCGCCGTCCCCAGCGCGCTCCGCGCGCCAGGGAGGTGGGTTCACCGCAGATCCAACAGGTCCGCGCGGACCTCCCAAAGGTTCTGGTCACATGCAGTTGTCTCTTCCGCCAGTCTCGGATCTGTTCGACTCACGTCTGGCTCCAGCTCGGCTCAAGACGATGGACGCTCGGCGCAGCATCGATGCAGGAGTGGAGCGAGTGGCTCCAGGAAGGTCCCCAAAAACGAAGGAGGAGGAAGAGGAGGAAGAGGACGAGGATGAGGAGGACGAGGAGGAGAAGGACGAGGAGGAGGAGGAGGACGAGGAGGGGGAGGAGGAGGAGGAGGAGGATGAGGAGGAGGAAGGAGGAGGACGATGAGGAGGAGGACGACGATGAGGAGGAGGAGGAGGAGGAGGACGAGGACGAGGAGGAGGAGGAGGAGGAGTCCAGGATGACCCGCGTGGGCAGAGCTGTGTCGGCACGCCGCGCACCCAGAGTCACTCGTGCATGTAGCCGAGTTGGATTAGAGGAGGAGGAGAAAGAGAAGGAGGAAGAGGAGGAGGACCAGTGTAAACCCAAGAGTCATCAACGGTGTTGGGATGAACCCTCCCTCCAAGCTCCCTCTTCATAAGGCTCCTACAGCGGTTCATCTCCGCTGAGGGACCTGCCTCGTCAGAAGACAGCTGTTTGAATATTCTGAAGCACGCCAAAGCATTGTTCTCGGGATTCCAACGCCACGGATCAACCTGACGTCTTGGCGAGCCTGAATCGTGCCAGAACACCATTCTTGGGGCCGCAACGCCACAAATCCATGTAAATATGCACCCGCATAGTCCTGAGTAAGTCGAAACTTTTTTTTGGTACCCTGACCATGAGACTATGTGAAACTCGTAACATAATAGGATAAAAAAACGAATGTGCGCGGCGCTAAAGCGAAAGCCGTTTTTGAAAAAAGGAGCCGCCCTCAATCCGTGAAGCTCCTGCTAATGTGTAGAACGAATGTACGCGGCGCCAAGGCGAGAGCCACAGTTTGAAAACCAGTCGCCCTCAATCCGTGAAGGGTTTGCAAATTTGTAAAACGAATGTGCGCGGCGCTAAGGCGAGAGCCACATTTTGGAAACCGGTCGCCCTCCATCTGTGAAGCTCTAGGAAACATACAAAGCACGAATGTGCGCGGCGTTAAAGCGAAAGCCACATTGTGAAAAAGGAACCACCCTCCACCCGTCGTTCTTGTAAGTTTTAGAACGGATGTGCACGGTGTTAAAGCGAGAGCCACTTTTGAAAACTAGTCGCCCTCAATCCGTAACATTCTGGCATTGACAATACAACAGAATGTGCACGGCGCTTAGGCGGAAACCATATTTTGAAAATCAGTCGCCCTCAATCTGAAAACTCTTGCACATGCTTACAAAACATGTGCGCGGTGCCAAGGCGAGAGCCACATTTAAGACACCACCCGCCCTCCATATGTAAAACAGTTGCCAATTGTTAAGTTCAGGGTCGTAAGCGGTGAGGAAGTCTCAGGCGAAACGCCGGGCCCGCCTTAAAAATTGGGCTCGGGGTGCGACAGGAGAAGTTAATTCATAAGGAAAGGGATTGCAGGAGGAAGAGGAGGAGGGGAAGGAGGAGGAGGAGGAGGAGGAGGAGGAGGAGGAAGATGAGAAGGAGGAGGAGGACGACGACCCCTCCAAGTCAAAGCGCACCCGTGTGTCCTCTGTTTCGCGGCCCAGTGAACGTGTTCTTATTCGGCGTTTCGACACTGGGCGGAAGGGGGGGTGGGAGGGGGGGGGCTGCCTCCGGACCTCTGCTGAGTGCGATTGTTTGCAACAGTGCATCCTAGATGGGGGAGACTCCACCTGCTTGGAACAGGCGCCCAAAACAAGCAAATACCTACTCCAGGGGATTGGGTGTGCGAGGGCCCGCGTCGATCGGCAAAACAATGGCTATGAAAACGATTCCTGTGGCCACGTGGCCCTCGGAAGGGCCCCGTGTCCTCTCCGATCGGGCTCGACTTTCTAGGGGCACCCTTGCGAACCAAACAAAAACAAAAAACGACTGAGAGGTTGAAGAACGGACAAGAATAGCGACGGGAGCCCACGGAGTGCGACAGTGACCGCGCCATCGGAGGCCGGGGGAGCCCCAGACGAGCCTCGCGGAGGGGGCCCCGCTGCCCTCCGCCTGCGCTGGGTCCCACCGCCCCGCCCGCATGGGCCTGCACCGCGCGCTGGCCGCCGGCCGGATGAGGATCGGCGGCGAGCGAGGGGGGGGAAACGAGGAGGGGCGGGCCCTCGCAGGAGGCTCGGAAGTCCCCGGGCCTCTGGAGGAGTGTTCTACTGGCCTTCCCGGCAGGCACGGAAAGAACCTCCCAGGAGGCCGGAGCGCTTCTGAGAAGTCCCGCCGCCTTCTACGGAGGCCTTCTCCTTCTCATTTCCCCCCTTCGCTCGCCGCCAAGAGGAGCCCCATGCGAGGAGGAAGACGCTGCATAATGATACAACGTTCGGAAGCCCGCGCGGATTCCTTTGATCGGCGCTGGGCCCCCCCTGGCGGCGCCTCCGGCGCCGTCCCTGGCGCGCTCCGCGCGCCAGGGAGGGGGGTCAGCGCCGATCCAAGAAATCCGCACTGAAGCCAAAAGATGTTGATTGTGCAGTTGTTTCCTCCTCTATCCATGCAGATGGCCCAGTCCGGCAGCGTGCATTGGTCGTCGGTGCCCTCGGCTGAGGACCTTGCCGGCGATGTCGGCGAGTCCGCATTCGGCGTTTGCAGCGGTGCGGCCAGCGGCGGCGCTTCTGGCAGCCGGACGTCCAATCGGGGTGCGGAGCCGCTGCGGCCGCAGCGCATAGAGCTGCCGAGCTACCTGAACACCCCGGCGCGCAGGCCCGGCGGGGAGCCCCTGTCAGACCAGGAGCAGATGGTGGCGCTCAAGAGGATCCAGGACCTGGAGCTCCTTGCCCAGGCCTGCAGGCATCTGGCCTCCCAAACCGGGCCAGACTGGATGGGTTCGGAGGATTGGCGCCGCATCGCCGATGCATCGGTGATCTCGATGTGAGCCCGATTTTCTCCCCGCCAACGGCGCTGCTGTATCGCCGAGGCCCCGATGCATCGATGCGGCGCGAATCGATCCTCTCCGACCCCGTCCACCCGTACCCAATCTGGGAGGCCACTACAGGCGGTCCTCGAAGGGAAAAGAAGAGGGCCGCGCTCACTTCTCGCTTGGGGTGATGCGGGACAACCTTGGGCACTACCAGAAGGCTATCGAGTCGTACAACCAGTTCCTCCTTGGAGCCGGCTGGGGGTTCGAGGTGGCCCAGCACTGGATCCAGCCAGCAGGAAGGGGGGGGGCAGGTTCAAGGTGCAGGTTTGATGCCTTTGTCGGCCTCATGGGGCCGTTTTCTGACACAGGGACCGTCAAGAAACGGATCCAGGTGAAACATTGCACCACATGGACCCCAGGGCGGGTCCGGTGGCAGATTGAGCAGATTTGGCTTCATCCCCCTCCTGACCGATTTTATGAGGTTCCAGCCCAGTTCATTAGACGTTCGATCATGGACCCCTTGTTGAACGCAACGATCTAGCTTTTGCGCCGAAGATCGCTGGAAACCGTCAAAGACCGTAGGAACCCGCCGAAGGCCGTCAGACGACCGCCGAAGATAGCCGAACACCGTCCGACGAGCGCCGAAGACGGCCCAGGAGCGATGTGTAACAAGGGGCACATGGTCGAACACGTAAAGCTCAGACCTTCCCGCTGTCTCCAAGTTCTTGCGAGTGTGCGCGGCGTGTGGGGACTCCCAGGGTTGCGGGCTCGCCTACCACTGCATCGGCGTCGATTGGCAGCTGCTGGCGGAGCGCGCCGCGGGGGACGGCAGCGGCCTTCCCCGCGGCAGCGGGAGCTGGGAGGCTCAGAGGAGGAACGGGCACCGACGCCACTACCCTTGCCTCGCTTCCGCCGTTCGGGGCCCCCTGGGAGACCCTCGTCGCCACCGTTGGCTTCGCCTCCAAATTCTGGTCACAACGCACCCTGGGAGAGGCCTTGGGGGTAGGGATTGGTGTCTTCTCGCTCCCTCAGAGGCGAGGGCCGAGATGTTGCGGAGGGCGATCTCCTTCCACAACAGGCACCGAGAAGATGCCGACAGCGTCGGCAAGTTCGTGGCCCATCTCAACATTGGCCTCGCCAACGCTCTGCTCGGGGAAAGGGAGGCCTCCACCGTGAGCTACCAGTACGCCCTGCGCTACGCCCTTGAGCTCCACAGCCTCGAGGGCCAAAGCCTTGCCGTCGGAAGCCTGGGATTCAGCGAGGGCATGTACGGCCACGACCCCGACAAGACCAGCGCCCTGATCGAGAGGTACATCGGAAGAAGAAACCACAGCACAAGCATAAACTTTTGTGGGGCTCCAAGAGGAAGCCGCGCGGAGGCCCGCACGTTTCTGCCTGTGCCGTGCTTTCTCCCTCTGCGCATGGAGCTCTGCAGCGCGCTGAAGCAGCCCCGCTACCAGGAGGCCGCGCTCCAGCAGCTGGGGGAGCTGGCCAGCCAGCGTGGAGAGGACGAGCAGAGCGCCGGCTACTTCCGGCAGGTCATGCGGCACGCACGCGAGCGGGGCGACCTGGAGGCGGAGCTCGGCTGCGGCGCGCGGCTCGGGGTGGCTAGCGGGCGGGCCAGGACTCACCGAGCGCGCCCCGCTCCTCGCAGAGTGCCTGCTCGCACACGCCCCACTGACGCGCATGTTCACCTCGAGGCAATGGATCGTAAACGCCCCGCGGCGGATCCAGGCCATTTGCGAGCAGTTACCTTGCGAGTAGTGGAACGCGCTTGCGTAAGGACGGCAGAGGATGCAGATCTACCGATCGCGAAACCCTTGCTCCGTCCCGGCTTTATTTCGGGTAAAACAGAATGACACTAAAAGATGTCATTCTGAGCTCCGCGCGGACTTCTTGGATTAGCGCTGGGTCCCCCCTGGCGGCGCCTCCGGCACCGCCCCTGACGCGCTCCGCGCGCCAGGGAGGGGGTCCAGCGCCGATCCGAGGAATCTGCGCGGTCCTCCAAGTTGTCTATGTCATTTTGTGTTCCCCTAGTCTTGTGACTCCTTGGAGTCCCTCGTCGGCACCGCTGGCTTCGCCTCGAGGCGCGCTTTAGAACGCACCCCAGCAGAGGTCCTGTGAGGAGCGGCATTGGTACTTGTTTTTATTTCCCCAGGATGGACGATCACCTGGGAGAGATCTACGACAGGCTGCTCGGGATGCGTGCCTAGTAACTAGTATGGGCTTTTGCCCTGGGCCTAGTTCGAGGGCGGTTCTGCCAAACTCAGAATGCCCAAGCGAGTCTGGGTCATGCCGTAGAGCCGTCTTCTGGGCGTGTCGGACCCACCCTTCGATGATGCTCAGGACGTGTGTGAGCCAAAGCGTGCGTGTGAGTGTGTGTGTGTACGGTAGGTTCGTGTCGTGTCGACCGGCGGCGACCCCGCCAGCGGCGTTCAATTTTGAACGCGACTGGCGACCCAGAATCGTTCGATGTGTAACGATTTGGACGCTTCGGAAGCGGCCGATCTTTCGAGGTTGAACGATCCCCGCGGTGCCAGAAACCAACGCCGAAGTCGGCACGACACGAACCTGACGTATGTGTTTACCCACTTTCGCTCCGCCGATAATATCAGGGGCAACGATAGCGGGGGATAGGCATAGGGGGTGATGCATCGACCCCCAATCGCCCATTGATCGCCGATGGGGACCCGAAAGCCTCAATCTGCGCAGGAAGGTGCGGATTCACCATCGGAGGCCTGTCGCCGATCTATCGACAGTGTATCGCCGATTCCAGGTCGATGCATCCCCCCCTTGCCTATCCCACCCTCATCCCTCATAATAGCGTCGCAACCTGTGTTGGCTCCCGGGTTGAAGGACTCCGGTGGGCAAGCTCACGTTGGCGCTGGCACACGCGCCGAGGATCCTCGAACCCTGCAGCGCCCTCGCCGCCCTCCACGCAGGTCGCAGTCGCAGTAGCCCAGCGCGGGGTCCAGCGCCGATCCAGGAGATCCGCGCAGATCTCCAAGCGTGCGTGGGCATGTCTTTTTTATCTAGGATGTCGGCCCCTATCCTTCCTGGAGTGGGCGGGGTCGCTCTATTGCTACATTGTCGCATGCCGCGTTTTTTGTTTTCTTAGCGGGTAACCACTCCTCATCTTTCTTCTCTTTCTCCTCCTCTTCCTCCTCTCTTTTTTTCTCCTCATACGTGCGGGCGTACGCCAAATCCGCCGACCACCTGCTTGGCCGTTCGATTGCTTCGCGCGTGTAGGGCAGCTCGCGCAGGGGCCTCTGATGCTGTCGCGCTTGATGGCGGCCGGGCCACTGGCCTCCTTCTCCCTGTTTGGCGAGGCAACCTTGTGTTATGCTACGTGCGCTCGACAGCCGAGAACTCACCATGAATGGGGTATAACTGCAACGAAACGTCTTAGATAAACATACCAAGGCCATGGCTGGGGGAAAGCCAAGAACATGTGTGACGCGTCCCGTATCCCAACCTGCCCATCTCAAAACAGACCGCGCGAGTTGCCCTGAGCAGCATGCGGCCCTGCAGTGAACCGTCTCCGTTTTCGCATGTAGTTCTACGGCTGCCTCTTGGGGCCCTCTTGGACTCTCTCGGGGCCGTCTCGGGGCCATCATGGGCCCCATCTTGGGGCTCTCTTGGTGCATCTTGGAGCCAGTCTGAGGCCTCACGAGACCATCGCAAGCGAAAAGGCGAGAGACACAACGCATTGCAACACACACGCACGCACGCACGCACGCACGCACGCACGCACGCACGCACGCACGCACGCACGCACGCACGCACGCACGCACAAACCGCACACACCGCACACACACACACCCACACCCGCACCCGCACCCGCACCCACACCCGCACCCACACCCACACCCGCACCCGCACCCCCACGCACCCCCACGCACCCCCACGCACGCCTTCGCACGCACGCACGCACGCACGCGCGCGCGCGCGCGCACGCGCGCGCACGCACGCATGCACGCACGCATGCACGCACGCACGCACGCACGCACGCACGCGCGCACGCAGGCACGCGCGCACGCGCGCCCGCCCGCCCGCCCGCCGCCCGCCCGCCGCGCACGCACGCACGCACGCACGCACGCACGCACGCACACACACGCACACACGCACACACACGCACACACGCGCACAACACACGACACAGGTCACACAACGCACAACACACAATCCACAACACATAATATACAACACACAACACAGAGCACACCACACACCACACACAACACACAACACATCACAACACACAACACACAGCACACAGCATACAGCACACAACACACAACACACAACATACAACACACACTACACAACACACAACACACAACACACACCACACAACACACAACACACAACACACACCACACAACACACAACACACACCACACGCCACACCACACACACCACACAACAGACAACACACACCACACAACACACACCACACACCACACAGCGCACAACACACAACACACAACACACAACATACACACCGCACACCACACACCGCACACCACACACCACACACCACACACCACACCACACACACGCACCACACACCACACACCACACACCACACACCACCACACGCCACACACACACACCACACACCACACCCCACACACCACACACACATCACATACCTCACACCACACACCACACACCACACCACACACCACACACCACACACCACATACACGCGCGCGCACCTACACATACACGCAAGCACACACACACCCATACACACACGCACGCACGCACGCACGCACCCACGCACACGCACACACACGCACACGCACACACACGCACACACACACACCACACACCACACACCACACACCACACACCACACACCACACACCACACACCACACAACACACACCACACACCACACACCACACACCACACACCGCACACAACACCACACACCACACACAGACACACACAGACACACACACAGACACACACCCAGACACACACACACAGACACACACACACAGACACACACACACAGACACACACAGAGACACACACAGAGACACACAGAGGCACACACAGAGACACACACACAGGCACACACAGAGACACACACACAGAGACACACACACACACAGAGACACACACACAGAGACACACACATATACACAGAGACACACACAGCGACACACACAGAGGCACACACAGAGGCACACACAAAGACACACACAGAAACACACACAGACCCACACACAGAGCCACACACAGAGCCACACACAGAGACACACACAAAGACACACAGAGACACACACAGAGACACACACAGAGACACACACAGACAGACACACACAGACAGACACACACAGACAGACACACAGACAGACACACACAGACAGACCCACACAGACAGACACACAGTCAGACACACACAGACAGACACACACAGACAGACACACACAGACAGACACACACAGACAGACACACACAGACACACACAGACAGACACATACAGACAGACACACACAGACAGACACACACAGAGACACACACGCAGACACACACACAGACACACACACAGAGACACACACACAAAGACACACACACACAGAGACACACACACACAGGGACACACACAGAGCGACACACACACAGATACACACACACAGAGACACACACACAGACACACACACAGAGACACACACACAGAGACACACACACACACAGGGACACACACACAGAGACAAACACACAGAGACACGCACACAGAGACACACACAGGGACACACACAGAGACACACACACACAAAGACACACACAGAGACACACACACAGAGACACACACAGAGACACACACAGACACACACACAGAGACACACACAGAGACAGACACACAGAGACAGACACAGAGACACACACAGATACAGAGACACACACACACAGAGACACACCCACAGAGACACACACACAGAGACACACAGCGACACACACAGAGACACACACAGAGGCACACACAGAGGCACACAGAGACACACACACACTCAGAGACACACACACAGACACACGCAGAGCCACACACCGAGCCACACACAGAGACACACACAGAGACACACACAGAGTCACACACAGAGACACACACAGAGGCACACACAGAGACACACACAGACAGACACACACAGACAGACACACACAGACAGACACACACAGACAGACACACACAGACCGACACACACACAGACAGACACACACACAGACAGACACACACACAGACACACACACACGGACACACACACAGACACACACAGACAGACACACACACACCGACACCCACACACAGAGACACACTCAGAGACACACACACACACAGAGACACACAGAGAAACACACAGAGGCACACACACACAGCGACACACACAGAGAGACACACACACAGAGACACACACAGAGACACACACAGAGACACACACACAGAGACACACACACACAGAGACACACACACAGAGACACACACACAGAGACACACACAGACAGCCACACACACAGAAACACACACACACACAGAGACACACACAGAGACACATACAGACACAGCGGCACACACAGACACAGAGACACACACCCACAGAGACACATACACACACAGAGACACACACAAAGACACACACAGAGACACACACAGACAGAGGCACACACACCGAGACACACACAGAGACACACACACACAGACACACACACAGAGACACACACAGAGACACACACACAGAGACACACACACAGAGACACACACAGACACACACAGACACACACAGACACACACAGACACACACACAGACACACAAAGACATACACAGACAAACACACACATAACCACCCACGCAGACACACGCACAGACACACACATATACACACAGACACACACACACAGACACTCACACACAGACACTCACACAGACACACACAGACACACACACAGGCACACACACACACCCATACACGCACGCACGCACGCACGCACCCACGCACACACACACGCACACGCACACACACACACGCAAACACACGCACCACACACCACACACCACACACCACACACCACACACCACACAACACACACCACACACCACACACCACACACCACACACCGCACACAACACCACACACCATACACAGACACACACAGACACATACAGACACACACACACAGAGACACACACAGAGACACACACAGACACACACACAGACACACACAGAGACACACGGAGACACACACAGAGGCACACACAGAGACACACACACACAGGCACACACAGAGACACACACACACAGATACGCACAGCGACACACACAGCGACACACACAGAGGCACACACAGAGGCACACACAGAGACACACACAGAAACACACACACAGACCCACACACAGAGCCACACACAGAGCCTCACACAGAGACACACACAAAGACACACAGAGACACACACACAGAGACACACACAGAGCCACACACAGACAGACACACACAGACAGACACACAGACACACACACAGACAGACACACACAGACAGACACACACAGACAGACACACAGACAGACACACACAGACAGACACACAGGCATACACACACAGACAGACACACACAGACAGACACACACAGACAGACACACACAGACACACACAGACAGACACATACAGACATACACACACAGACAGACACACACAGAGACACACACGCAGACACACACACAGACACTCACACAGAGACACACACAAAGACACACACACAGAGACACACACAGAGACACACACAGAGCGACACACACACAGAGACACACACAGAGACACACACACAGACACACACACAGAGACACACACAGAGACACACACACAGAGACACACACACAGAGACACCCTCACAGAGACACACACACACAGAGACATGCACACAGAGACTCACACAGAGACGCACACAGCGACACACACACACAGACACACACAGAGACACACACACAGAGACACACACAGAGACACACACAGAGACACACACAGAGACACACACAGAGACAGACACACAGAGACACACACAGAGACACACACAGAGACACACACACAGAGACACACACACACACAGACACACCCACAGAGACACACACAGAGACACACACAGCGACACACACAGAGACACACACAGAGGCACACACAGAGACACACACACACACAGAGACACACACAGAGACACACACAGCGCCAGACACCGAGCCACACACAGAGACACACACAGAGACACACAGAGACACACACAGACAGACACACACAGACAGACACACACAGACAGACACACACAGACAGACACACACAGACAGACACACACAGACAGACACACACACAGACAGACACACACACACAGACAGACACACACAGACACACACACGGACACACACACACAGACACACACAGACAGACACACACACAGACACCCACACACAGGCACACACACAGAGACACACACACAGACACACACAGAGACACACACACACAGAGACACACACTCAGAGACACACACACACACCCAGAGACACACAGAGAAACTCACAGAGACACGCACACACAGAGACACACACACACACACAGAGGCACACACACACAGACACACACACAGAGACACACACACACAGAGACACACACACAGAGAAACACACACACGGCGACACACACACAGAGACACACACACAGCGACACACACACAGACACACACACAGAGACACACACACAGAGACAGAGACACACACCCACAGAGACACATACACACACAGAGACACACACAGAGACACACACACACACCGAGACACACACAGAGACACACACAAAGAGGCACACACACAGAGACACACACACAGAGACACACACACACAGAGACACACACAGACACACACACACAGAGACACACACACAGAGACACACACACACAGAGACACACACAGACACACACAGACACACACAGACACACACACAGACACACACACAGACACACACACAGACACACACAGACAAACACACACACACATAACCACACACGCAGACACACACAGACACACACACACAGATACACACACAGACACACACACAGACACACACACAGACACTCACACAGACACACACAGACACACACAGTCACACACAGACACACACACACACAGACACACAGAGACACACACAGACACACACACAGACACACACATAGACACACACACACACAGACACACACACACACACCGACACAGACACACACAGACACACACACACAGACACACACACAGACACACACACAGACACACACAGACGCACGCACACAGACACAAACACAGACACACACACACACAGACACACCCACACACACACACAGACACACACACAGGCACACACAGACACACAGACACACACACAGACACACCCACACACACAGACACACCCACACAGACACACACACAGACACACACACAGACACACAGACACAGACACACAGAGACAGACACACAGACACAGGCACACAGACACAGACACAGACACAGCCACACAGACACAGGCACACAGGCACAGACACAGCACAGACACAGACACAGCACAGACACACACACAGCACAGACACACACAGCACACACAGCACAGACACACACACAGCACAGACACACACACACACAGCACAGACACACACACACACAGCACAGACACACACACAGCAGAGACACACACACAGCACAGACACACACACACAGCACAGACACACACACACACACATCACAGACACACACACAGCTCAGACACACACACAGCACAGACACACACACAGCACAGACACACACACAGCACAGACACACACAGCACAGACACACACACAGCACAGACACACACACAACACAGACACACCCACAGACACACACACAGACAGACACACACAGACACACACAGACACACACAGACACACACACAGACACACCCACACACACAGACACACCCACACAGACACACACACAGACACACACACAGACACACAGACACAGACACACAGACACAGACACACAGAGACAGGCACACAGACACAGACACAGACACAGCCACACAGACACAGGCACACAGGCACAGACACACACAGCACACACACAGACACAGCACAGACACACACACACAGCACAGACACACACAGCACACACAGCACAGACACACACACAGCACAGACACACACACACACAGCACAGACACACACACAGCACAGACACACACAGCACAGACACACACACAGCACAGACACACAGCACAGACACACACACACAGCACAGACACACACACACAGCACAGACACACACACACAGCACAGGCGCGCACACAGACACACACAGGCACACACACAGACACACACACAGACACACACACAGACACACACACACACACACACACACATACACACACAGACACACACACACACACACATATATATATATACACACACATACACACACACGCGCGCGCAGGCATGCACGCACGCACACGCACACACAGGTTTTGACAGATGCTAGCTATAGGCGGCCTCCCTGGGAGGCTCGTAGTAGGGCGAGCCATCCTTGGGCAGTCGTGAGCGATCCTGGATGCCACCTCGTGCTGTGCAGAGCCTTACTGGAGCCGTCCTGGGCCAAACAAGGACCCTCGGACGCCTCGCGGGGCGCTTCCTGCAGACCCAGCGGGAGGGGGTACAAGGGGGGAGTGGAGCCCCTTCCCCGAAGGGTGAGAAACAAAGGGGCGTTCCCGAGGGCGCGAAGTTATTCGCGCCTCGCGGTTCGGCTCCGATTCCTCCTCCTCTTCTCCCTTGAGAGGTGGCGCGAGAGCGCGACGTTATTCGCGCTTCGCGCAGCGCGAAGCGCGAAGCTGGGAGCCCTTGAGGAAGGGGTTGGCAGCACGAGCTCTGCGCACCACTGACGCTCTGAAGGGCTGGTGGGGTTGACAGGTATGCTGCACATGCCGACGCGTGGAATCCAATCGTGACATATCCTCCCGCGTGCCCCTATCGAGGGGGGGGGGGTCTCCTGTGTGGAGCCGCGTTGTGTCGTGCGGGGCGCCTCGCTTGGCCCCCCAATCGCGCGAGCCCCAGTCGCGTGTGCCCCTATCGAAAGGTTTCCCCCCTCGTGATCGTTGTTTATTAACTGTTTAGCCGATCGGCGCGGGCCCTCGCACCCCCCCTCTCCCCCCCTGCATGGAGTAGATCTTGGCTGTTGCTGGCGCCTGGTTCGAGCAGGTGGAGTCTCCCCACAGGGCGCTCTGTCGTAAGCAGTCGCACTAAGCACAGAGGAGAGGTACGGAGCCGGACCCCGCCCCCATCCCCCTCCTCTTCGCTCAGTGTCGAAACGCCGAGTGAGAAAACGCTCACCTCTGGTCGAAGGTCCTCCTCCTCCTCCTCCTCCTCCTCCTCCTCCTCCTCCTCCTCCTCCTCCTCCTCCTCCTCGGTCCGTGTGGGAGCCTCTCGTGAGGGGCCTTGTCTTGTGGACCCCCTATCATGTGTGAGCCCGTTGCGTGGGGGGGGGGGGGGCCTTCCCAGGACCTCCTCGGGACTGCCGTGGCGATTTCTCATGGCGTGTCGTGTGGCTCCCTTGGGGCTGCTGTGCCGAAGCCCTTTGTCTCCTGGGATCATCTCCGAGTCGTCCCGGGGGCTTCTGGGAACCGTTCTGGGGCCGTCTCGGGGGCCTCGTGGGCCGTCTTGAGTTCTTTCGGGGCACTTCTCTTGGGCCGTCTTGGGATCTTGGGCCGTCTTTGGGCCCCCCCTCTGGGGCGCTGGGGCCCTCTTTCGGGCCGCATTCGGGCCCGTTGCGGGTTCGCTTGTGGCCCAGTTGCCCCGTCTTGTGGCGACCTTGAGACGCCTGAGCGCGCTCAAGATAAGAACAGGCGTTTCTCGTGGATTTGGGCCTCTGAGGTCAGTTCTTGGGCCCCGGGGCAACCAACTATTGTCCTGGGGCGAGAGGTTGATACCAGGAAAGGGGTCGGGACCTCTGGGTCAGCACGTCGAAAACACAGCTCCGAAGATGTTTAGACTGGGGGAGCTCTTGAAAAGCCGTTTGCCTTCCTCGAGTCGTCTCGGGAGGCCGCAGGACAGCACAAGCGAAACCTGACCATATCGCGCCGTTATCAGAAGCTATCTGGTAGCCCTTAGGCAGTTTGGTGGCGGGTTTGAGCGCAGTTCTGGAGCAGATGGCCCCCCCAGTCACCGCCACCATTGACGGGACCCCCGTTCCACGGAGCTGGGCCGGGCTCGCGGATGTAAGGGTTTCAGTATCGACAACCATGTTCGGAAATTGGAACGTATACATTACCAGTGGCGGGCGGTTTCTCAATCCCAGGACATTTTTGAGGGTTGGGGACGGCGTCGGGGTGGTGTGGTGTATATTTTTTTCCCCGATGTCCCGGGAAAGCAACGGCAACTGTATACACCAGGATCCCGTATATACCAGAATCCGCGTTCCTGTGCGAATTTGAGCGCAGGGTCGGGAAAAGCGTCTGTGTATAGAGTTCGTTTCCCTACATGTCACACGTGAGAACCCTCAATGGGCGAGCGAACTTCACCTTGGCATTTTCTTGGTGTCCATCCTCGTTGTGGACCCTCTCTCCTCTCGGGACTTCCCCCTTATCTGCTGTCGCCGTTCTCGCACATTGCAGATATGTTACATTCTCTCCGTTACGGCCCTTAGCCGTAGCAGTCTGATTGCTTCCTCCGTTTTCTTGGGTCGAGGTTTCATGTTGTTTTTTTGCAGTCGCCAGTCATGTCCACATGAGCACGGTGCTCTGGCTACCGTTTCTGCAAATCTTCACGCGTCGCGTATCCCCAGCAGAGTTTAGTGGCAGGTCCGCAGACCTCCCGCTGGGTGGTGCAGCGGTGGTACCACGCAGCCTTTCCCCCCATCCACAGCGGCAAGGAAGTTGCAGGCTGGGACTCTGACGACAAGGCTGCCGACTCCTGTCAAGGTTCGGCGCACCTGTCCACGAGCACCCCAGGTGCTCTGTGAGTGAGGTTTCCTTCCTTCCCCCTCCCCTCGTCGCCTCCTGCGCCTCTGTCTCCCCTTCTGCCCCTCCTCGCCGCGTTTGGCGGTGCCGTTCCTCGGGCTCTGTGCTGCCCGCGCGGCGTTCCCGTTTTTCTCGCTGGCTTGGTCTGCGGGGGCTGGCGCCTCAGTGCGACCAACCGCCGGCTTTTCCAGTCTGCTGCCGTTTTCCGTCCCCGCGTCGGCTTTTAATGAGGTTCATTTTGTCCCTCGCACGTGCATTGCGGCGTTGGCCTATGTGCCTTCGTTGCCAATCGTCTCGCATTGCGCCCCAGTCGAGATTGACCCGCTCCCTGGAGCCGTCCTTGGAGCCGCCGATCAAAAACACATATCCCTAACAACCCATCAGTTTTCCCCAGTTGCGTTGCACCACGGTTCGCGACAGCTCAGCCTTCCTGGCTAGCTCACGTCGTCAATGGCGTTTGGAGCCTGGCGCCCCACCGGCGACTCGCTCCACAGGCCTCCCACTTGCCCCCACTCAGAACGACGGATTTGGTCATCCTGGTCCATGTCTCTTACTGCGTGGGTCGTGCCACGGCAGGCACCGAATTCCATGACACGTTGTCCTGTGCGCGCGCTCGAGCTCTCAGGATGCCCCCCGCCGTCAGCTCCCCTTCAGCTTCGCGGCTGCTTTGTGAGTGGGCCGGCCGGCCTGTGCCTGTTGTAGCTAATTAGCCCCGCTCGCGCCCCGGACTTTGCTTTCGCCGCCTGACCCTTGTCTCGCGGCCGCGACCAAAAAAATACCCCCAACAGCACATTCAGAAACGGTGCCCATGAGTGTTGATGGGAAATGGTGGGAAAAAAAGGCACATATACTGAATCAGAGCGGGCAATTTTTGGTGAACTGAGGTTGAATATGAGGAGGGGGAGGAGGAGGAGGAGGAGGAGGAGGAGGAGGAGGAGGAGGAGGAGGAGGAAGAGGAGGAGGAGGAGGACATGGACAACGACGAGAGTTGACTTGTACCAGGGCTGGACCAAAACGCTGTTTTGCTGGACCTCGGCTGTGTTTTTGGTTTTCGTTTCGGCATGGCGTTACAGGAAAACAGTGATCACACCGAACATCAAAACGAACACAATAGGAAAAACAACGTTCAGGTCCAGCCCTGTCCTGAACCAGCGTCAGCTGTCTCGAACCATCATGGATGCCTTCTTGGAGCATCGGAGGCCCCCCAACAAGAACCTCAGAGAGGGGAGGATGAGTGTGCCCCTCCCCGAAGGGAAGAGGGGTTCTGGAAAGGGGAAGCACGACCTCGTCAGAACACCGACGCCCACAGGGCTGATGAGATTCCCTCGCCATGCGGCGCGTACGCCATGCAGGCGCGGCCACTGAGACCGCAGGTAGAGCTGCCTGTAGGGCACGGGAGGTTCTTGTTCCTCGATCGTTGCCGCCGCCCTTTTTCTTTGCCTGGCGCTCAGCGCAGGGCCGTCGGAACCGGACTGCCGCGGATGGCTCAAAACAGCGATCGCCGAGCGGAGCACGAGGCCGTTCATGAACGTTGCGTCCAGCCCAGGGCAATCAACACTGCCACTCCCGCATCAAGATGAGGTCTTGCAATTCGTCCTTGTATGCATACCTGCCAGCTGACGGAGTCTCTGGTGCTGTCCGCATCCCGATCCCCCCCCTCTTCCGTCCAGCCCGCCTTTACCGCAAGCTCTTCCTCACCCTCGTCATCCCTCGTCTTCCTCTCCCCCCCCGCCTGCGTGCCCCTCGTCCCCTCTTCTTTCTACTGCCTCCTCTCGCCCCCCCTCCTCCCCTGACGATCCCCGACGACAAAGAATGACAATGATTTCGCTCCCCGAGGATAACAACGACCGACGACGACCACGACGACGACGACGACGACGTGGTCGACTAGCGACGACCGGTGGCGACGACGTCGGCAGCGGCCGTCGTATAAGCGGGAAGCGAACGGAATAACATAAATTGCTATGCGATCGAGGATGCCTGTCCCGTGGCGAAGGGAAGTCCCCCCGCGGTGGCAGGTAGGGGCGTGAATTTACCAGCCGCCCTGGGATAGGCGTCCCCGTTCGCGGAACAGTTCAGTTTATACAGTTCGTCGCTTGCTCATACAACGGTGACGATGTGGACACGGCAAAAACGACGATCGACGATGGTGACGAATCTGTAACTTAGACGATCCACGACGGCCCCCGACGACGACGGACGACCGGCCACGACGTCGGCGGCGGCCGACGGCGGGCGACGATGACCACGGCAACGACTACGACGACGGTCGGCGACGACTACGACGATGACGACGATTGACCGACCCCCGACAACGACCCCCGACGACGGCGACGGCATGCCGACGACGAGGACGACGACGGATTTTGGGTCCCCCTCCTGGACTTTGGACGCTGATGGCAACGGAGTTTGCCACACAACCGCTGCCAGTTCCCCCCCCCCCCCACAGCCAGTGACCTTCGACTCCGGAGTTGTGGGCGTGGTATGAGCAGGATACGGTGTGGTAGGAGGGGGGAAGGAAGGGAAAGAACAACACGACACAACGGAGAGCCTCCTCCTCCCCCCATCCTCTTCCTCCCCCTCCTCCTCCTCCTCCGAGTCGGAACGTCAGCTCATCGCTTTGCCCTGCCGTTGCCTCTCGTGATGGTTATTCTTTTTCCATTGCTATTGTACAGCAGCTGCAGTTCTAGCAGCATCGGCAGCACCATCAGGACTGATACCACAGCGCTGGGCCGGCGTGGCTGGTGCTTCCGAGCTGGGGCCACAGGGCGCGACTGGGCCAGCGAGGTCAATGCCCGAGTCGCGGCGCCAGCTGCCCCACCTGCCGATGTGCAGTCGCCGAGGTGGGCCTATACGCCATCAGTCTCAGCACTCGTCATCAGCGCACCTCATGGATCGAGCTCCACGTGGCCACCGCAGTCCGCGCCGACAGCCGTGTCACCACCGCTGCCAGAGTCTCCCAGCGATATGGCACTTTTCAACCAGCACGTCCCCATTGACGTGAGGCAGCCATCTGGGAGAGTGGCTATGTGATTCGCTGGCCGCTATGTGGTTCTAGCGGCGTGCGATCCGAAAGTGGAGTAGGCTCCACACTCGACCGCGCACAGCAACGACACCTCGACGAGCTCCACAGCACCCGGCTTGCACTTGAGCTCTTACGGCAACAGGATGAACAGCGACGACGAGCCGCACAGAGTTGGACAGAAATCTCCGCTAATCCACCTGCGCCGCTTGCCGCACTGGCTGCACCCCACGTCGCGGCCTTCAACGGCGACCACCGGCAATGTCCTTTGTGCATCGGGGCGTTCGCACATAGTGATCGAGTTGCACGCCTGCGGTGCCGCCACATCTTGCACCGGGCCCGCCAGTTACAACCCATGCAGAACACCGACCAGCATGCTCCGCCGTGCCGACCGACGTTCCCCGCGGTGGCCAACCTCATCTGGTACAGGCCCGACCCATCGACCGACGCACTTGCGCGGCGGGCGCCGAATTCCTCGGCGGCCGATTTGGCGTCATTGGCGCTGGACCTACCTCTTGGGGCTGCGCTTCGTGATGAACCTGGCCGACAAAGCTATGAAGGCGAGGCTCCAGCCCGCGGAGGAGAGTCTGACGTTTCCGTGCTACGTAGCAGGAGTGGGCAACGGCTCGCAGGTTCCCCATCGGGAGGCACACTACCTCGTTGCGGCTGCCACCCGCGATGGCGTGAACACTCAGCGCAGCATGCGTGCTCCTGCAGTGGAGGCGATGGCTTCGACCTCCCGGCCTTTGTCGATCTGCAGTCTATGCAGTCCAACAGCGGGTTCGTGGAGAAAGGCGCATGACGTAAGCGCCTCATGTTTCATGGTCATGGAGGCTACGAAATCCATTGGGGCCCAGGCACCATGCACTTCGACCTAGAGTCAGCTCCGAGTGGCCACGCATGCGTACCAGTCGACAACTTTGGCAAACTCCAGCTGCCGACTGGGGGACTACCACCCTCGCAGCACACGCTACTAGCAGGGGCAACAGCCACGAGGACGATGACACCAACCACGCCCGCGAATGCAATGTTCTCAAACTGTCGCGTCTAGGCCACGGCGCACATGCACCATGGGGCGCACACCTCAGGAAGCATGCTACGACCTATTCGCTGCGCGGACGCCAGTGTCGCGAACTGTGGTCGCGAACTGGTGTTTACGGCCGTGGCCACTCTTGCACCGCCGGGCACTTACCAACGGATTGCTGCGCTTGCGACTGACCCTCCAGGGCATCGACGTCGTGGGCGGAGTAGGAAGAAGATCGAACTCGAGGAGGAGGAGGAGGAGGAGGAGGAGGAGGAGGAGGAGGAGGAGGAGGAGGAGGAGAAGGAGGAGGAGGAGGGAGGAGGAGGAGGAGGAGGAGGAGGAGGGAGGAGGAGAGGAGGAGGAGGAGGAGGAGAGGAGGAGGAGGAGGAGGAGGAGGAGGTGACCATGCACAACACCAGCCCGCGGACGATCGTGGTCGAGAAAGGCCATAGGATCGCCCAATTCATCCTGGAGCGCACCATCGCGGACTCCGATATTTTGGTCGTCACCAACCCTCCTCTATCCTCCCGCGGCTCTGAGGGCTTTGGTCATACTGGCATGGCACATGTCAGCAAAGACCCCATCCCGCAGGCTTCGGGCACTGCAGCACCGACAGGGTATGAGGGCAACTATGTCACCGAAGAGCCCGCGCGGAAAGTAGGCATCTCTGGATTCCCTGATCCCAATCTACTCCAAGCGCCTTCCTACTTCAAGAATCGACACGGTTTTGCTGTGTTTTGCTATTCCTTGGGGTGGCCTGGACCCAATCAACTTAATCCGCCTTCCTACTTCATGTTTGTACCTACGTCTTCCGACCGACGTGTACGGATACGGAGAACGGGTACGACGCCATACGTACCACATCTTACGCCAGCGCCATCAGGTCCTCTGTGCTCCCCCGCCGGGGGCCCTCGTAAATTTATCGATCTGGCGCTGGAGATTCTGTGTAAAGCTGATCCAGAGCGCGCGTTGTACGACGACGAAGACGACGCTGCCGCCGACGCCGCCGCCTCCACCGCCGCCGCCGACGACGACAACGACGACGTTGGCGACGACGACGACGACTTGCTTCGATGCGCCGTCCCGATTCTTTACAGACTCGACCGGCCGCCGCCGCCGAGGAGCTCCGGCGGGCGCCCCTGGGCGAGGAGGGCGCCCAGTCCTCTGGCGGCGCGTCGTCGGGCGGCAGTTCCGCGGGCGAGGAGGCGCCGCCGCCTCCGTCGGCTGCCGCCGCAGCCGCGGCGGCCATCTTTGTCTGCTCGCGGGCGCCGAGGGGCAGGAGGAAGAAGAGGGTCACGGAGAGAAGGAGGCGGAGGGGGGGAACGCAAGGGGCGACAACGGCGAAGAATGAGTCGGGCCCAGGAATGCGGCCCGCGCTGGGGCGAGAAAACGCCATTCTGAACGGCCCCGGCAAGGCGCCGATCTTGAAATTAGGCTACCGCTGCAGCGGGAACGCCACCGTGGACAACCAAACCGCTCCGACCGAGCAAAGTACACTCGGACCGAAACATAAGGTCGAGATTGGCTCGGCGAGGGTACCGTAATAATCTGTTTCGTGTCTGTTGGGTTTCTGTTAGCATCCTGGGGGAGGGTGCCCTTATATGCTCTCCGCTCCGTTTCGGCCGGCGGAGGCTCCCATGCTCTCGAAGGATGTTTTTTCTGTCTGTGATCGGGCTGTACAGATGGAGAAAACCAATTGTTGAACTCTTGTGCGTAAAAATCGGGGGTGGAGAGAACCCCCAACAGTGACACGTCGATTAGTGAATTGTCCGTTTTCGGTTCTCGAGAGGGCGCCGTGGCCGTTATTTTCCAGGCTTGCGCCCGCCAGGTTTGGGCCTCAGGTCGTTTTCACTAAACCACGTTTTACTAAAGGGAGGTCTGTCCATCCCCGAAAAAACAATTGTTGAGCTCTTGTGCGTAAGAAGTAGCGTTGTGCGGTGGAGGCGGCGCCCCGCTGGTGCAGAATCCGGGGAGAGCGGCGTCCACCATGCTGCGCACCTGTAGAGAAACGCCAGTCGCGGTGTCATAAAGGGAGAAGCCACGAAGCAGTCACCACCGCCGAGTTTTCGTCATAGGTCCCGGCCGTGCCAACCTCAGTGGACCATCCAGCCCACGTCGGGGGCGGCCAAGAGGGGGGGGATGACTAGGGGGAGTGGATCTCATGGCAGAGGCCATGATATCTCCCCAGATTTCATGGTGCCTCGTCTTGTTCCAGCACGTCGCCTGGTCTCCCCTCGTCCGCGCACATGCCGCGGGCCATGGTTTGCACACACCCCTCTTCAGCGCCCCCCTCTTTGAACGCCCCCGACCTCGGTGCAGGGCCGGTGGGGACCGCATGCCCGCCACGGCTTGGCCCAGGACGGGCCTGCGTCTGGGCTCGGGTTGGGGCGGACGTGCCCCAGCGAGCCCCACCGGCAGTAGCGGTTCGGAGGCGGGGACTGGTGGATCACCGCTCCAGGCCTCCTAGACGGGGTCGGAGTAGACGGGGTCGGAGGATCGCGCCGCATCGCCGATGCATCGACGATGCGGTTCGATGCGGAGCCCGATTTTCCCTACGCCGACGTCGCGGATGCGTCGCCGATGTCGACGTTGCCTCGCCGGTGCATCGCCGGTGCATCGCCGACGTATCGCCGACGTATCGCCGATGCACCGCCGATGTTTCAGCGATACAGCGCGATCCTCCGACCCCTCCTACTCCGACCCCATCCAGGAGGCCTCTAACCACCGCTTGGGGGATCGATCTTGGGGGACCTCTGGCAGGCTGTGGATCTGGATTTTGTTCGGGGGCGAATGCACATCCATGTCCGCCGCGGCTGCGCCCGCGGCGCAGCCGCAGGGGGCACAGGCAGGCCGGCCACAGGGGAGCCCTGCGCTGCCCTGCAGCCCCAGATGTATCGACCTGAGGAGCTGGCGATCACGGGCGTGGCCAGGGGGGGGGGGAGGGGGAGGGCGAGTGCCGGTCACGTCCACGATCCTTGCCGCCGCCGTCTGGGAACGTCTGGGGATGGCGAAGTCCCGCGGCGACAGCGCGCATCGTGACGTGGCAGGGGTGGGGGGGGTGGGGGGTGTGCGGGGTCGGTCACGGGCGCTCTCGCGGCCAATGAACAGGACACGGGTTCCATGGGATTGGATGTTTGCTGTTGGAGTCTGGGCGCATGGCGATCTAGAGCCCCCACGTGGTTTTCATGGACGGGACGTGCCTCCCCCTCCTCTGCAGCACAGCTCGGGTGCCTTCAGGCCGCGTCCAGCTCGGGAGACTCTGGCCTCCCACCTCACGGCCTTCCGTCCTGCGCAGAGGCCTCCTTCCCCCCCCCCCTCCCGCGTCCCCAGGCGGCGCCTGCGGCGCTGGTCTCCAGCTCTCAGGGGCAACTTTCGAGGGGGACAGGCTCCTTGGAGATGCCTTGGCCCCCTAAGCGCCCTTGCATCGCGCGCCAGGGAAGAAGCCGCCCGTGGACAACCAGAGCTTCTCATGTGTGTGCGTCGGAGGGATGCTCACCATCTCGTTACCCATCGGTCGCTGAAAGTAGGTATTTGCGGAATCCCAGATTCCAATCTGCTGTAAGCGCCTCCCTACCTCAGTGATAGAGAGGGACTTCCCTTTTTCCGTCCCCCTCAGGGGGCGGACGGAACCCAATGTGTTGCCAGCGCCTTCCTACTTCATGTTTCTACCTACTTCATCCGACCGATGGGTACTCCGGGTTTCTTAACAAGCGCTGGGGGAGCGTCACCCCCGCCGACAGCCCCACGTCGACCCCCGTCGCGGGCAGCCACAGCGCGCCGACGGCGCTCCGACCCCGGTCGCGGCGCGACGACGAGGCGAGGTTGACGCCCCCCCATCGGGGGGGTACCCCCCCACGCTTATTAAGTGACCCAGAGTAGCTAGGGTGACGTCATCTGACCTGTGGGGGATATGCCCCTCGAAACCGAGAAGGGAGCTGCCTACATTCCCATCTCCGGGCGTAAATCGGCCAGTGGAGCCCAGCCCACGCTTGTGGGGAATGGGGATCGGTGAAGCGATGCTCAGAAAAGGGCCGATTCTGCACGGAGTTTGGCCAGGCGGAAGGGCCGCGCCGTCGTCTCGGCCTGCCTCCTCCTCCTCCTCCTCCTCCTCGTCCTCCTCCTCCTCCTCCTCCTCCTCCTCCTCCTCCTGCTGCTGCACGGCGGTGGGCCGGGCCGAGGGAGCCGACGGGGGGGCGTCCAGGGACGGGGGGGCCTCTCGCCGCGAGGACCACGGCGACGTGGACCCCGAGCGCGCCAGGGAGCTGAAAGCCCAGGCGCGGGGGGGGGGGCCCAACAGAGCTCGGCTGGGGACTCCTCCTCCTCCCCCCGTCGTCGTCGTCGTCGTCGTCGTCGTCGTCGTCGTCGTCGTCGTCGCCCGCCTTCTTCGTCGACGTGGCCCTTCGTCATCGTCGTCGCCGCTCTTCGTCGTCGCTCTCTCTCCTCCTCCGCGATCGTTCACGCTCAGGAAGATGACACGCGGATCCAAGCTGCGTCTTGGGCTCCGGGCCAACCGCCGTGCTCTCTTGTAGGGCTGTCCTTCTGGACGTCTGTCGGCGCCTCGCTTCGCTTCGCCCCCCTGCCTTCGTCCGTGGTCGCCGTGGTCTGCTGGTGGTCCGACTAGCTTCTCGTCTGCTCACCGAGCGTGGCCGGGCGAGGAAAGCTCAGGTCTCCCCGACACGGGGGGGTCACTAGAGGCCTCCTAGATGGGGTCGGAGCAGATGGTGTCGGAGGATCGCGCCGCATCGCCGATACATCGGCGATGCATCGGCGATGCATCGGCGACCCGTCGGCATGGCGAACATCCGGCTCCGCATTGAGCCGCATAGCCGATGCATCTGCGATGCGGCGCGATCCTCCGACCCCGTCTACTCGGACCACATCTAGGAGGCCTAGAGTCTTGCGAGCGTCGCCGTGTTCGACGCGCGCAGCAGATCGCACGTTGTCTGTCTGTTGCTCGCCGTGTCGCTGTGTGGCGGGTGCAATTTCGGATCTTGGAGCCGGCTGGGGGTGTGAAGTTGCCCACCACTGGCCCTGGCCAGCAGGAGGGGGTTCGGCAGGCTCGAGGTGCTGGGTGCGAGCAGTTGTTGCTGTTACTGTTGCTGTTGTTGTTGTCGTTTGTCATCGTTGTCGTCGTTGTTGGCAGTGTTGTTGTTGATGTTGTTGTTATTATTGTTGTTGGTGGTGGTGGCGGTGTTGTTGTTGTTGTTGTTGCTGGTGGTGTTGTTGTTGTAGTTGTTGTTGTTGTTGCTGTTGTCGTCGTTGTTGTTGTTGTGGTTGTTGTTGTGGCTGTTGTTGTTGTTGGTGGTGGTGGTGGTGTTGTTGTTGCTGTTGTTGTTGTTGTCGTTGTCGTTGATGTTGTTGTTGTTGTTGTTGTTGCTGCTGCTGTTGTTGGTGTTGCTGATGCTGCTGCTGCTGTTGTTGTTGTTGTCGTTGTTGTTATGGTTGTTGTTGTTGTTGGTGGTGGTGGTGTTGTTGTTGTTGTTGTTGTTGGTTGTTGGTGTTGTTGTTGTTGTTATTGTTGTTGTTGTCGTTGTTATTGTTGTTGTTGTTGTTGTTATTAGCGACGCTCGCTGGCGCCGGTATGATCGGAATAATCGGATCCGATTATTCCGATCATTGGATGGTCGGAGTAATCGGATCCGATTATTCCGATCATTGAATGATCGGAGTAATCGTAATCGATTATTCCGATCATGCAACCGCAGTAGAGCACAAGCCCATGTGTATGATCGGAATAATCGGATCCGATTATTCCGATCATTGAATGATCGGAGTAATCGGATCCGATTATTCCGATCATCCAATGATCGGAGTAATCGGATCCGATTATTCCGATCATTGAATGCTCGGAGTAATCGGATCCGATTATTCCGATCATCCAATGATCGGAGTAATCGGATCCGATTATTCCGATCATTGAATGATCGGAGTAATCGGATCCGATTATCCGATCATCCAATGATCGGAGTAATCGGATCCGATTATTCCGATCATCCAATGATCAAATTATTCCGATCGAGTAATCGGATCCGATTATTCCGATCATCCAATGATCGGAGTAAATCCGATTATTCCGATCCGATTATTCCGATCATCCAATGATCGGAGTAATCGGATCGATTATTCCGATCATCCATGATCGTAATCGGATCCGATTATTCCGATCATCCAATGATCGGAGTAATCGGATCCGATTATCCGATCATCCAATGATCGGATAATCCGATCATCCAATCCGATTCGGATGATCGGAAATCGGATCCGATTATTCCGATCATCCAATGATCGGATTATTCCGATCATGATCGGATGATCGGAATAATCGGATCCGATTACTCCGATCATTCAATGATCGGAATAATCGGATCTGATTACTCCGATCATTCAATGATCGGAATAATCGGATCCGATTACTCCGATGATCGGCCGGGTGCCGGCCCGAGCTCCGGAATCGGCCCGGACGGCCTCCCGGGCGCCAGAAGCAGAAATTTAGCATTTTCAAAAGAAAAATGTGTATTGGAATGGCCTTTTTTCGGCGCCGCCTCGGAACTCGATTTTCCGGCGCCCGGGCGCCGGCTCGGGCGCCGACCCGGGCGTCCGGCCCGGGAGCCGGGCCGGGTGCTGGCCCGAGCTCCGGAATCGGCCCGGACGGCTCCCGGGCGCCGGAAGAAGAAATTCAGCATTTTCAAAAGAAAAATGTGTATTGGAATGGCCTCTTTTCGGCGCCGCCTCGGAACTCGATTTTCCGGCGCCGGGCGCCGGCTCGGGCGCCGACCCGGGCCCCGGGAGCCGGGCCGGGTGCCGGCCCGAGCTCCGGAATCGGCCCGGACGGCTTCCCGGGCGCCGGAAGCAGAAATTCAGCATTTTCGAAAGAAAAATGTGTATTGGAATGGCGTTTTTTCGGCGCCGCCTCGGAACTCGATTTTCCGGCGCCCGGGCGCCGGCTCGGGCGCCGACCCGGGCGTCCGGCCCGGGAGCCGCTCTCGGCGGCGAGCAAGAGCACCGATCCCGAGTAAAAAAAGAGGAAGTCTCGAGCCGGAGCGTTGTTGTTGTTGATCGGAATAATCGGATCCGATTACTCCGATCATTCAATGATCGGAATAATCGGATCCGATTACTCCGATCATTCAATGATCGGAAGAATCGGATCCGATTATTCCGATCATCCAATGATCGGAGTAATCGGATCCGATTATTCCGATCATCCAATGATCGGAGTAACCGGATCCGATTATTCCGATCATTGGATGGTCGGAGTAATCGGATCCGATTATTCCGATCATTGAATGATCGGAGTAATCGTAATCGATTGTTCCGATCATGCAACCGCAGTAGAGCACAAGCCCATGTGTATGATCGGAATAATCGGATCCGATTATTCCGATCATTGAATGATCGGAGTAACCGGATCCGATTATTCCGATCATCCAATGATCGGAGTAATCGGGTCCGATTATTCCGATCATCCAATGATCGGAGTAATCGGATCCGATTATTCCGATCATCCAATGATCGGAGGAATCGGGTCCGCGATTACTCGATCATTGGATGATCGGGAGTAATCTGAATCCGAGTTATTCCGATCATCCAATGATCGGAGTAATCGGATACGATTCTTCCGA
>CAUYUJ010015881.1:205000-212535 GCA_963575745.1 Prorocentrum cordatum | reverse complement strand
ATTTTAATTATCCCGGATCATCCAATGGGATCGAGAATCGGATCCGATTATTCCGATCGTCCAATTGGAATCCCACAGATCCCAAAATGGAGCCCAATACGATCGGAATCCTATTACGCCGATCATCCAATGATCGGAGTAATCGATCAATGATCGGAGTAATCGGATCCGATTATTCCGATCATCCAATGATCGGAGTAATCGGATCCGATTATTCCGATCATCCAATGATCGGAGTAATATCCGATCCATGATCGGAGTAATCGGATCCGATTATTCCGATCATAGGGGCGCCAGCGAGCGTCGCCGGTTTGTTGTTGTTGTTGTTGTTGTTGTTGTTGTTGTTGTTGTTGTTGTTGTTGTTGTTGTTGTGTGTTTGTGGTGCTGTTGTTGTTGTTGTGTTTGGCGTTGTTGGCGTTGTTTGCGTTGTTGTTGTTGGTGGTGGTGGTTGACTTCGTCTTGTCTCTGGGGGCCGCGCCTCCTGTCCTAGCTGACAGTGAAGGCCTGCCACGCTGAAGCGACCCAGAGCGGCGCACGTGGCCGAGGCAGGCTGCCATTCTGCCTGTCGCCGATCGGGCGGCGGCGCGGGGGAGTTGATGCGGGCGCAGTGGAGGAGAATGAGTGGAGAGGACGCATGCAACCAAAGAGTTGCCAGATGTCTAAAACATGCTTTCATCTTTACATGTGCAGAACCTGTTGCAGACCATTGAAACACATGTTCCACTGCATGATCGGATTGTTGGGTGTCCACTGCCATGGCATCCACAGTGCGTGCGCACACGCCCACAGCCCGTGCCCAATGCCGTGCCTCCTCTCCCTCCTGCTCCCCCGACCCCGGCCTCACAGGGGCGGGTGGCCCGGGGGCGGGGCCCAGGTGTGGCGCCGCGAGCGAGCAGCGAAGGGGCGGCGGTGGTCCGTCGCTTTCTGGGGCCGGGTCGTCCTTGGCGCGCTGGCAGACGCGATGTCCTCGCCTGAACCGTGGCCGCGGGGGGAAGGCCTCTCCATCCTCCCCTCTCTCTCTCCCCCCCATCCCCCCTCCCCCTCCTCCTCCTGCTGCTCCTGCTCCTCCTCCTCCTCCTGCTCCTGCTGCTGCTCCTCCTCCTCTTCCTGCTCCTCCTGCTGCTCCTCCTCCTCCTCCTCCTGCTCCTCCTGCTGCTGCTCCTCCTCCTCCTCCTCCTGTGCTCCCTCCTCCTCCTTGCTCTTCCTCCCTCCTCCTCCTCCTCCTCCTCCTCCTCCTCCTCCTCCTCCTCCTGCTCCTCCCCTGCCTCCTCCTGCCCCCGCAGGGGCACCGCGGGGGCCGGCGAGGCGGGCCCCCGGACCTCCATCGCCGTGCCTCCGCCCCGGCGTTGCGGGGGCGCGTGTCTCCGAGGGGGCCCGGCCCTCGTTCCACCGCCGGTCGCCGCGCCTGCGTCCCCGCCTGCCGGGATGTCTCTGGGCCGGTCTCCTACCGACGCCTCTTGCGTCTTAGTGAGGGGCATTTTGTCCTTGGCATGTGCATTCGCCTCGGAGGCCGATTTACATCGTCACGCGCCCCGGACGTTGTGCTCGCTCCCTGTCATCCGCCTTGGAGCCGCGAGCCAAAAAAGTGTCTCCGAGGGGGCCCGGCCCTCCCAGCGAGCTGCCCGCGGGGCGAAGGCATGTCGACTACAAGAAAACGACGCGAAGATCGGGACAAAATCGGATCGGGATAACTCGAAATCTCTGAAAATCGGCGGGTTTGGAGGATGTATTGGGCGCCGCGGCCGCTCCAGAGCGTTCCGGAACGCTCTGAGAGCGCTCCGGAACGCTCTGGAACGATTTATCCCGATCCTAGCCCTGTTTTATACAAGTAGGAGGGGCACGCCCCTCCACAGGAGGACCTTCTACTACGTCTGACCATTTTCGAATGCGTGCTTTCCTTTTAAAAAACTGTCCTCCAAAACCCCCCTGTCGGGGGACATGCCCGACCTAAGTCTACACGTCAGAGTGACCTCTCGCGGGAGGGACCTTTGGTGCGGGCCCCGTGGGGTCACCCGATGGCCGAAGGCGATGCGGCAGCGGCGTCTTGCGCGCTTGAGTGTTGGTCCCCCCGCGGCGCCCCAGACGGCCTCGCACCAACGGTCACTCGTATACCCAGGGGTCCCTTTTGTCGGAGGGACGAGAAGCGACACCAACACCACCAGGGGGCCCCACCTACAGCGAGGAGGTCCACGATGCCTCCCATAGCTGGAGGCTGGGGATGTCTCGAGCGAGAGTGGGGGACCACACCACCAGGGAGACCCCCCTTGCCTCCTCGCATCTCCTCGCCCTGGTGGTGTTGGTATCGCCTGTCCTTATTCATAGCTTGCGTGTAGTCGAGAAGAGGGTGCCCCCCTCGGTGGAGGGGAGGCGTTTGTTGTCTCGCTTTCTCGGCACCCGTCGGGCCCCCGTGGCCATCAAAAAGTCGGCGGGTCGGCGGCGAGCGAGGTGGGATGTGTCAAGCTAGGTGCGCTTGTGTCGTATCTGACGTCCTATCCGTCCCTCCCATCCCTTACCATGGCGTAGATCTCTTCTCTATTCGCACAGTCGGATGTGAGCAGGGCAATGATCCCGAGAGGGTGCGCGATGCATTATAGAGCAGGGCATAACAGAGCGTAGACGAGCACGGCAGAGTGTAGTATGCCATAGCATGGCGTGGCGTTGCGTAGTGAAGATTTGCATCGCACAGCGCTGCGACGCAAATCATGGCATCGCACATCGGCACATAACAGAACATGGCATATCATGGCGTTGAAGATCAAAGCGCAGCGTGGCGTAGCATGGCGCGGCACTGGGAAGTCGAGCACCGCATATCCCAGCGTTGCAGCTGAAGGCACGGCATGGCACAGCGGAACACCACACAGCATTGCACTGCATGCCATGGCCTGGAGAACCTCTCGACGGGCTCTTGGGCTGTCCTTGAGGCCTCTTTAGGGGCCTCTTGGGCCGTTTTGGGCTACCTTGAAGCCATCTTAGGCGGTCTTGGGTGCATCTTGGGCCGTCTTGAAGGCATCTTGGGACATCGTAGCCGTATATGGCACTGGAAATCATGACGCCAGCGCTGCAGCGGGAGCGCGACTCGGAGCGAGCGGAAGCGCGGAAAGGAGGCCAGCGTTGCAGCGGGAGCGCGACCCGGAGCTCTTGGGCCTGCCGCCGCTGCGCCCCCTTTCTCTTCACCGGGGGGCGCCGCCAGGGTGAAGCCGGGCGGTTCCCTTTGACAGGAGAGGAGTATTCAAACACAGTCAATACAGACTTTGGGACGATGTTTTTCTACTTAGTGTTGAAAGCATGCTGTTCGTGTTTTTTCTCAATCGTCGCCCTGAATCTGCCTGCAGGGGGACATGCCCGACCCAACGCCAGGGCAACGAGCTGTTCAAGGCTGGCAAGGTGCACGACGCGCGGGAGGCGTATTCGGAGGCGGCCGCCCATGCTCTGTCCGCGTTCGCTCCCCAACCTCATCCAACCATCTCCTGTTCCTCCTCCTCCTCTTCCTCCTCCCCCTCCTCCTCTTCCTCCTCCCCCTCCTCCTCCTCCTCCTCCTCCTCCTCCTCCTCCTCCTCTTCCTCTTCCTCTTCCTCCTTCTCTTCCTCCTCGGGAATATGGTCCTCGAGCACGATCGGAGCAACATGAAATTTGGCCCGGTACGAAAATCCGTTTTAATCCCGCGTGTTCCCATTGAGTCCCCGTTGACTCCGGTTTGATCCCCCTGAATCCGAGGCCTGAGCTTGCGCAACAGCCCCCAAGGGGGTTCCATACGTTTTGATATGTCGGCGAAGACCTCCGAGCAGTCGCCTCCTGATGGAGGTGCCCATCTCGAGCTCCGCTGCTGCAGAGGCTTCCGCCTCGGCGCTGAGCACTCCTGGCTTCACGTTCTGGGCCTGCCTCCTCCCCCTCCTCCCTGCGCGCTCCTCCTCCAGCAGTCACCAGGGACAAGAGCACCGCTGCCGCCCGCCAGGCGTGTGGCTGCCCCACCCTCTCGAGCTGGTGGCAGCGCCCACCCCCCTTGCTGGTACCAGTGGCAACTCCTGCCTCCCCTGACTTCTGCCGCCTGCCGGGCCCACATTCGGCCACGTGCACCCCGCGTCTGACCTGGGCCGCGGCGGGGACGCCTCGCTGCTGCGAGAAGAGCAAGGCCGGAGAGGTCCCAGGAGCCTGTTTTTCTTTCGAGCCAGGCAAGCTTACTTGCATGGCGTTCGCCCCCCCCCCCCCCCCCTCTCCCCCCTCGCCCCTCTTCAATCAAACACGAGGGTGCAAGTGCCTTTTAGACTTGCGCGTGCTTTCCGCACGTCGGATCGCTTTCGGCTTGCCTCAGACGCGGCCCCCCCCCCCCCGTCCATGCAAGTAAACCTGCCCGAGTCCAAAACGAAAAACAGGCACCATCGGGAGGCCTCCAGCATCGCTGGAGGGTGCGCTTCGCGTGCGGCAGGGTGCGCGAGTGCGCACCCCGAGACCCGTCAGTGCAGGGATCCGGCCCGTGAGCGTCTCCGTGGCGACCGGGGAGGCGAGGAGGACTGAACTGATGGATTTCGGTGTCCTCCCCCGGGCCGGAGAGGCCGGGGCAAGAGGCGCTCCGAGAATCGGTCCCCCCCGAGCGCGCGCCTTGGAGCGCGGCGCGGCCCCCGAGTTTCGAGGGGGGGGGATCCCGCCGAGGGCGCGCGCCCGGGGAGGCCCCCGGTCGATGGGCCAGAGAAGCGCAGAGGGGGGCCCCCCAGACGTCCTCCTCCTCCTTCTCCTCCTCCTCCTCCTCCTCCTCCTCCTCCTCCTCCTCCTCTTCCTTCTCCTCCTCCTCCTCCTCCTCCTCCTCCTCCTCCTCCTCCTCCTCGTCCAGGGAGTCGTCACTCTTGTCCTTGCCGCGTCAACGGTACTCCAGATTTCGTAATAAAAGGGAGGGGGTCTGGACCCTCCAAGACAAGCCATGTCAGACCCCCCCCCCTCGTGGGAGAACCCTCCAAAACATCGTCCCCCCAGACCCCCCCAGGCCCTCCGAGATGGCCTGGAAGAGACCCCCCCCCGGAATGAGACCCCCCTCCCTCTATTACGAAACCATGAGTACCCATTGTCAGTAGATTTGCCATAATTTTTTGCATCATTTCTGATCATCTCTGAGCTGTACCTCGGGTGCAACACCATCCACAACCCGTCCGACAGTGCGAGGTTGTGCAAGGCGCGGCCTGGGAGGCCCCGATCCCGTCCCCGGGGCCCCTTTTTGCTTGCCCGGGTGATCGCGCACGGCCCCTTGCCGCCCTGGCTCCCTCCTCGTCGCCCACTCGCTGCCTCGCTCCCCTTCCTCGTCCTCCTCTTCTTTCTCAGATCCTTCCCCCTCCGGCGCTGGTGCGCGTCATGGGCTACTTCGCACAGCTCCAGGTTCTTGTGCGGAAAAGACAAAACGCCATGAACATAAACTTTGGGCGTTCCGCGCGGATTCCTTGGATCCGCGCTGGGCCCCTCCGGGAGCGCCTCTGGCGCCGCCCCTGGCGCGCTCCGTGCGCCAGGGAGAGGGTTCTAGCCCAGATCGAAGAAATCCGCGCAGATTTCCAAAAGTTAATGTTTATGTTGTTTTTCTTCCTCCAGATGCGTGCCATGGGTTATTTCGCACCGCACCAGGTTCCGTTATTGAGCTCCCCGCGCTGAGCAGAGCGACCAGGCACCAGTTTGGAGTGCACGCGAGGTTGCATGCTCTGTCCGCGTATCGCCCCCGGAAAAGAATCAACCATAGTCTTCTCTGGGGCCAGTTTTCCGCCCTAGATTCATTGTTGATGGCCCATTGGGCCCGAAAGCAGGACCCACAGGCCGACATCGAGGAAACACGCCCAGGCTGCCAAAAGTCATACCGCCAGGCATCCAGGGTCAATCTCGATAAGTTCTGGCCAGCTCGATCCGATTCGATTCTTATCGATGATCCGAAATGGCCCGCTGCCTGCAGGGCGCTGTTGCGCATCCTGGCGCGGCCGGTCCGATTCGACTGCGACGCCATGCCGATGCGAGCCGATTCGATGCACATCCCGATCCGATCCGGTTTGTCCGATCTGATGCTGACTGATCCTGGGGATCTGGGTTGGAAACTGGAGCATTCTATTACCAGTGGCGGGCTATCTTTCAATCCCCGGATTTTTTGGAGGGTCAAGGACGACGTCGGGGTGGTGTGGTGTATACTTGTCCAACGTTTTCCCGGTAAGCAGCGAAACATGTATACACCAGGATTCCGTTTTCACCAGGATCCGCTTTCTTGTGCGAATTTCAATGCAGGGCCAGAGAAAGCGTCGGTGTATAGAGTTGGGTTCTCGAATCTGGGGGCCGCGAGGCCATCTACCTCACGCCCCTCGCGGACAGCGCCGACCGGGCCGTCCTGTACAGCAACCGGGCGGCCTGCATGCAGAAGCTCGGGAGGCGGCGGCGGCGGCGGCCAGCCGTCGGGTGCCGTTGCCGCTGCGCCCCTGGGGCCCCAGACCTCCAGCGCTTCCGGGTTCTTTTCGCCAGGGTTTGAGCAAAATTGTATTTTGGCGATTTCGTGGTCCGATTTCGTTTGGATCACTCTGTGCAGCAAAGGAGGCGGAACGAAAACAGGACGAGGGAGAGCGAAACCAAAACGACGTCGAAAAACGTTGTTTAACTCAAGCCATCTTTTTCGCCGTATTCGGCCTCCAGGAACGGGGACCGTCAGACACTGGGCGGGGACTTGGTATTCAAAAAAGGGAATGGGTCGGCTTTCTGGCCCATGGAGGAGGCGGATCCTGGACGGCGGCCGAAAGCTTTGAGGAGCAAGGATGCCGTGCAATTTCTTAAAACATTCTGGGACAGCTGGGGCGTCCTCGTGGTCACGGCTGGATCTCCTTCGACATCCCGGCCTGGTTCGTGGCATTCTTGGGGCGGTCCATGGGGGTCGATTTTGAGACCAGTGCCAGGACTTGACCTCCTTCGCTACTACACGAAAATCCCATGCGGCTGGATCTTCCGCAAGGTCTGGAGGCACGTTGCGTGACTGCTGAAACAAATTGACCAGGATAAAACACCGGTCGTTCGGTGATCGTTTTCTTACTTGTTGTTTTGCCGATCGGCGCGGGCCTTCGCAACCCCCTCCCTCCCCTCCCTCCTGGAGTAGATCTTGGCTTTTTGTTGCTGCCTGTTTCGAGCAGGTGCAGCATCCCCCATAGTGGACGCACTGCTGCAAACAGTCGCACTATGCAGGGGTCTGGAGCTTGACCCCCCCTTCCTCCCCTCCGTTCCGCCCAACGCCGAAACTCCGAATATGAGAGCGTTCACAAGTGTGAAACACCGGTCGTTTGGGGGTTGGGTTGAGACATCCGGGGCCCACGTCGCGATCAAGCACGCATGATGTCGAAGGTTCGAGTACTTACACGTACCTCCGTAAGGGCTTCGCCCTTTGTCGTTGGCCCCTCTTGCATCGTAGTGGGACATTGCAGGGCTATTGTGGGATTCCTGGGCCTCGCCTTGAATCAATATCAGGACTTGTGATCGTCTTCTTATTCATTGTTCTGCCGATCGGCGCGGGCCCTCGCACCCCTCCCTGCCCCCGCCCC
>CAUYUJ010015881.1:140000-200000 GCA_963575745.1 Prorocentrum cordatum | reverse complement strand
GCCAGGGACCATCAAAAGTGGTTCCAGGGCGCAGAAGTGGACCCTGGGAGGGGTGGGATTTCTACATGGTAGTGCCTCCCCAGGTTCCTGACGTCGCGACTCTGCTCGCAACTTTGATCGCTCGAGCTCGAACCCCCCTCGGTCTGTGGCGATCCGACTCGATGTAGCGGTTCTGGCCAGCTCGACCCGATCCGATTCCGACGATCCGACGCGGCCCGATACTTGCACGGCGCCGTTACGCATTTTGGCGCGGCCGATCCGATTCGTTTCCGACTCCATGCCGAGGCCGTCCAATCCGATGCACATTCCGATTTGGTCCGACGCCCGATTCGACGCCGATTGGAGGCTGAGTTCTGGACACCTTCCCACGAGCGGCTTGCCATCCTGAGTTGCTTGCTGTCTGACGGCCCCGAGGCCGGGTAAGGGCGTCCATGAGGCCGAACATTTGCCAAGGACCTTGCGTGTTGTGTCTTTCCATTTTTCGACAGGGGCCGGTCTCTCTCCAGGAAGGAATCCGGAGGGGGGGAGGTTCCCTTGCTCGATGCCTCCCAGCTCGGGTCCGAGCAGATGGGACCGGAGTCGCGCCGCATCGGCGATGCATCGGCGATGCGTATCGGTGTGGAGCCTGATTTTCTCCGCGCCGACGTCGCCGAAACATCGGGGATGCGCATTAGTCTATGCGGCCTTACAAAACCATTGGAGCGGATTCCAACCATTCCTTCTCCAATCCCCTCCAAACCGGCGCCAATTCCGACCGGTGTGGATGTCTGTTTCAGAGTTGTTCAGACATTCCTCCGGATTTTCAGAGATGCGACAGACAATCCGCAAGTTCCCCTGAAATTCCTTACATGTTCCCCGGGGTTCCTCAGGATTCCTCGCGAGATACCCTTGGTTTCTTCAGGATTCCTCGCGAGATGTCTCAAACGTGCTCCGGATGTTCAAGAGATGCGTCAAGATCCCACACAGTTGCGACATATATTATGTAGTATTGTCGAGATTCTCAAGATTCTGGAATCCCCACAGATTCTTCAGGGATTTGACACTTATCCCTAAATATTTCTTCTTAGAAATCCTCCGAGATTCCATTGGATTCCTTAGGATTCTTCTGGTATTCCGGTAGAGTTCCCGCGAGACCTTCAGGATCCCACAGAGCTGCGACAGAGATTCCAGAGGATTCCTCATCATGGCCGCAGAGGTGCTGAATGATTCTTCAGGTATTCGGTATTCCACGGAGTTTCCTCGCGAGACCCTTTTGGATTCCTCAGCGATTCTTCAAACATTCCCCAGGGATTTGTTGCAGAGATTCCTCGGGACTCCTCAAGGAGGTTCCTTTTCATGGATGCCTCAGAGACTCGTCGGGGACTTCTTTTTGGCATCTTTCCGGATTCCTCCGGGATTCCTCTGTTCGTTTCCCAACCAACCTGTGTTGGTGGGTCCTCGTTTAGGAGAGACAGCGCCCCGCGTCCTCCCTCCCCCCTCCCTCCTCTTCTCCGTAACCATTTTGGCTCAAGGCACTCTTGGGCGGGCAGCTCCTTCACGAGCGATCCAGCGTGTCGTGGGCTGGCGGACAGCATTTTTCTTTGCATCCCAGGGCTCATCTGAGCCTCACCTAGTCAGTCCGAGCAGCCATGGGTGACACCACGCCAGTGACCATGCAGAGTATGCGCGACCTCATGGCCGAGTTCATGGGCACGATGCAGACCCGTGTGGCAGAGGAGGTGACTAAACAGATCACCCCGATAACGGAGACGATCAACAAGCAGAATGCAGAGCTCGTCGGGAAATTGAACGAGCAGCGGCAGACCATCAGGGAGCTAAATCAGAGGATGCGCGCTTGCGAAACCTCTGATGGCGGGTCCACCGCTGCATCATCCAGGACGATTTCCTCGGACGGGTCGAAGGCTCGGAGGCTGGGCGATGGGAGCTCAGCTAGCGGCCCAATTCCTCCATCGGGCGCCATAAAGGTGTGGATCGGTACGTGGCCCAGGCCAGTGCTGGACAAAATTCGTCGTGCTCATTTTGAGCAGATCAAGCAGAACTTCCCGATTACCCAGCACGCTGAGGGAGAGTTCCACCGTGTGTGTCCTACTCGATCATCTTCCCGACGACCGAGAAGGCCAAAGAGTTCCGCTTGCAGATGGCAGCCACTGCGATGACGTGGGTGGACCCGCGCAATGGCAGGCAGTTCCCTCTTCGCGCTCGTGGCGACCTTCCCGCGGACGCCCGTGACATGCAGCGTAAGTTCTCGAAGCTGTACGCTCCCATGCGCGAGCTCGCGCTGAAGTGCCCGAAGTGGTCAGACACCTGCCGCCTCGGCGTCAACGGCTTCAAGGGCTCCCTCTTCATCACCAACGGCGACGACATCTGGACGCTGATCACGGCCAACCAGATCTCGCACGACAAGTACCACTTCGTGCCCGTGGGCGACGAGCTCGCCGACTGGGGCATCTCTGTCCAGCAGGTGGAGGCGATCATCGCTGCAGCTCAGTCTGCAGAATAGGAAGCTCCACGAGGGCAGATCCAAGCAGCCGCAGGTGGGGGTGAGCCTGCTGCTGACCTAGATTCGTCGTCGACGTCTGACCTATTTCTTCCAGATCAGGTGCTCAGTACATGCTCTTGGAATTGCCAAACTATGTTCTACTCTGTCCACTCCCCTGGGAAGCGATGTAAGCCCAGATTTGAGGTCCTTCGGAGGCTCGTAAGTAAACATACCGTCGTCTGTTTGCAGGAGGTCCATGGATGTCTTGGGGATCTTGACACTCTCAGAAGCGAACTTCCTGGAGTTCATGTTTTCGGGTCCTTCGCCGACTCAGAGAGTGCTGGAGGCGTGGTTACTATCATCAAGTCCTCTCTCTTCGACCTTTTCGCAGGCCATTCCGAGGTGCCCGTGGTGGAAGGCCGAGTTCACATAGTTTCTCTGCGGGGACCCAGAGGCCGATTACAGATCGCCAACTTGCACCTAGTTCCCGACTGGAGCGAGACTCGCACCAAGGCTGTCATCTTACTCGCTGCGCACGCATCTCTCCCCTGGTTCTCTAGCCACATCCTTTCTCGTCGGCGACTTTAACTTCTCAGTTGCGGGTGAAAGCAGGTATGTTGTTGGGACGGGCGAGACGCTCGCTGCGTTTTCCAGGATCGCAAAGCATTTTGACTCGATCTCCCCCTCCCACGTTGAAGTTGAACAGCCTCACTACACTCATCGTGTTAACGTTCGAAATACACCAAGCTTCGCTCGACTCGACAGAATTCTCACTAGCCTGCCGACCCCCATCGTCCTCGACTTTAACCCAATCTCCACGACCGACTTAGACATATCTGATAGTAAAATTCCCTCGGGTCACGTTCCTGTTCATCTAGTGCTTCGGCCCTTTCATCGGCCTGAAGGTTTTCCTGCATCTAACGCAGATAGGTGTGACATTCCTCTTCCTCCTATTCCAGGCTGGGTTTTTAAGCACGCTCAGTTTCGCGTCTCGTTCGACTCGTAGGCGGAGGCCAACGTGTTCAGCCTCGACCCGCCGACGGCTGTTCTCGAGGTGAAGAGCCTCATGCACGCTGCCGCCAGGGAGGTCAAATATCATGTTGAAGAATTTGGGGCCAACTGTAACCCATCCAAAGCTGCCCAGTGTCTCGAGCTCCTGAGGGCCCATCGTGGGAACCACCGTCGTCTTGCCTCCCGAGCCCTGTCTGGGTTTTCTGAGCTTTCGGAGTTTTACGACATTGAGCTGATGGTTTGGACTGGTATGCCTGGTTTTCTGGAACGCCGTCGACAGATCATGGCCCAGGAGTTCGCTCGGGAAGAAAATGAAGTTCGTCGCGACCCCTCCTACGCCAGTGCCCAGAAGGACTCGCACCTAGCCCGCATTCGCAGGCTTTCAGCTGCATGGGCACGGACCCGTCCTCGTATCCATCTCGCTGCCGCGGTGGAGCCTGGAGGCGCGCGCGCCACAGAGCCAGATAAGATGGCTGAGTTGCTTGCCGAGTACTGGGGAAAGATATTCTCCAACTCCCAGCGCCCCGATGCGTGCGCGTCGCCGTTGCTGGAGCGCCTTTCGCCCGTGCACAGTAATGGGGGCCAATTTGTCAGCAGCGCCCACACCTACCACAATTGGATTTTGAGTAAGGGCGAATTTGTTGACATGGCCCGGCGCAAAAAAGATTCGGCCCCCGGCCCCGACGGCATCCGATACTCCGGGTGGAAAGCTATCTGTTCCCTGGGATATGAGTTATTGTACAACCTCTACACCCACCTGGTGACAGGAAATCGTCTCGCCCCGTCCTTCAACTACTGTAAGGTGATCTTCCCCCCTAAAGGTTCCCTCTCAGGAAGTGGCGCCGAGGCCCGCCCGCCAAGTGTATAGGCCGCTGTCCTTGAGCAACACCGACAACAAAATCGTCTCGGCCGCCGTTGCCTCGCCGCTGAATGCCGTCGCTGTCGATGTCTTCGACTGCTCCCAGAGGGGTTTCGTGAAGGGCCGATCGCTCATTGACAACCTCGTCGAATTCGATGCTCACCATCAGTTTTGGGGTGAACTCTACGGGCTGAAGGACAGCGGCGCCACGCTGTTCGACTTTAAGCAGGCGTTCCCGTCGGTTTTCCACGACTGGATCGCTGCCGTGCTTGATAAGTTAGGTATCCCGATTTGCATCCGCTTCGCGATTTACTCCCTGTACGACCAGAATTGGACCATGGTTCCGTTTCCTGGGGCTTCCGCTTGTGGCTTTTGGGTCTCCATGGGTATGAAGCAAGGTTGCCCGATGAGCGGGGTCCTCTTTGCCATCATCCTCCACCCCGTTCTCGTCAAAGTCAAGAGATTCCAGCAGTCGTACGAATTCATCCTGCCGTGCTTTGCAGATGACATAGCGCTCGCGGCCAGGAACCTGCTTGCCGTCGTGCTCTTGGTCGTCCGAGAGCTCGTGATTTCGGGGCAGTGGACGGGCCTTGTATTGAACCTTGGTAAGTGCCACATTATGATGTTGCATGTCCCTGACAAAGAGTCCCTGGTCCAGATTTTCAGGAACAACACTCCCAGGATGAAGGTAAACGAGTTTTCGTTTGGATCCAGTGGCCTCTACCCTGGTGTGATCGTGGGCCCAGATGGGCACTTTAAGAGCTGGTACGCGCCCGCTCAGAAGTTGTTCGACAGATGCACGTGCATCAAGGGCCTGAAGCTGGGGTTGAACCTCTCCCTCTCCGCGTACAACACCTTCGCTCTTCCCGTCCTCTCCCGCGTTCCCAGTGCTACGAGCCCAGCAAGCTTGTTCACGTCAAGGCCCGCGAGGGCCTGCAGCGGCTGACACGCGCCCCTCGGTGCGCCTTCTCCCCGCTCGCCCTGCACCACATGAAAAGGATCGGTCTCGAGTGCGAGGCCCAGGAAGTTTGAGTCACCGCTCCTGCTGCTCTGTTGCGTGCCGCCACCCGTTCAGATGCCTTCTGGAGGATGAAAGACAGGCTCACGGAGATCAGCGAAGACGATGACCAGTGCATCGCCAGAGTTATCTTGCCCCCCTCGTCCAACTCCATCGTTGCCCACATGAACAGAGCAGTTGAAAGATATCATCCTGTCCCTGGCTTTCCCCACGTTGTGAGGCCTAAATTGCTGCAGAATCGTATAACTAAGTTTTTTAAACAAGAGTTTTTCCGTGGACCCACTGCTGGTGAAATCATTACCCCGAGGCTCCGATATTGGACCCCTGAGGCCTCTGGTCCCGATATCGACCGCGTTTTCTTTAGGCTGAATATGATTGGTCAGAGATGCCCACCCAGCATAACAAGCGCTGTAATTAGGACCCTCTTTAATGCCTGGCCCACTTCGAGGCGCTTCCGAGGCGGAGCTCAGGTTTGCAGATTAGGTTGTGCTAATATGGGGGGGGGACTGTATAGAGCACTATTTCAGATGTCCTCTTGTTGTTGTGTGTCTTTCCTCCGTCCTCCCCGCTCTCCTTGCGGGTTGGGTGGCCTCTCGTCCCCTTTCCGCTTTCCTCCCCTCTCTCTGGGGCTCGGTGGGCTCCGACTCCTGCTGCCTCCACGCCATTGCTATCGATCTTGTTCACAACGCCTATAATCTAAGTAGAACTAGGGGGCAAAGACCCCCAACCTTCACAAGGAATGCATTCGCCGCGAGGCTCCGCCAATAGGTACGGCACAATGCTGGCCTGAAGGAGCTGCTGGGCTAGGCAAGGACTGCCGCGGGACCTCTCTTGTCCCCCCTCCTCAGCCGCGCGCCGCCCCTCCCTCCTCTTCTCACCCGTCATCATCACCATCATCGTCGTCATCATCGCCGTCATCATCATCACCCCTCACGCGTTTTGTGGCCTCATTGGGAGCTCCACCGAAGGCCCCAGTGCTGCCGTCCGCATGGGTCCCGCACACCCAAATCGGCACATCCCTCACACGTTTCGTGGCCCCATAGGGAGCTCCACCGAAGGCCCCAGTGCCGCCGGCCGCATGCGTCCTGCACACCCATTTCGGCACACCCCTCACACGTTTCGTGGCCCCATAGGGAGATCCTCGGAAGGCCCCAGTGCCGCTGGCCGCATGCGTCCCGCGCACTCGATTCGGCACACCCCTCAAACGCTTCGTGGCCCCATAGGGAGCTCCACCGAGGGCCCCAGTGCTGCCGGCCGCATGCGTCTCGCACGTCCAATTCGGCACACCCCTCGCACGTTTCATGGCCCCATAGGGAGCTCCACCGCAGGCCCCATCGCTTCCGTCCGCATGCGTCCCGCAGGCCCAATTTGGCACACCCTCACGTTTCGTGGCCCCATAAGGGGCTCCACCGAAGGCCCCACTGCTGCCGGCCACATGCGCCCCGCACACCCATGCCGGCACACCCCTCACACGCTTCGTGGCCCCGTAGGGAGCTCCACCGAGGGCCCTAGTGCCGCCAGCCGCATGCGTCCCGCACACCCATGTCGGCACACCCCTCACACGTTTCGTGGCCCCATAGGGAGCTCCACCGAAAGCCACATTGCCGCCGCCCGCATGCGTCCCGCAAACCCATGTCGGCACACCCCTCACACGCTTCGTGGCCCCATAGGGAGCCCCACCGAGGGCCCCAGTGCCGCCGGCCGCATGCGTCCCGCACATCCAATTCGGCGCACCCTCACACGTTTCATGGCCCCATAGGGAGCTCCACCGAAGGCCCTAGTGCTGCCGCCCGCATGCGCCCCGCACACCCAATTCGGCACACCCCTCACACGTTTCGTGGCCCCATAAAGGGGCTCCACCGAAGGCACCAGCGCCGCCGGCCGCATGCGCCCCGCACACCCATGTCGGCACACCCATCACACGTTTCGTGGCCACATAGGGAGCTCCACCGAGGGCCCCAGTACTGCCGGCCGCATGGGTCTCGCACACCCATGTCGGCACACCCCTCACACGTTTCGTGGCCCCATAGGGAGCTCCACCGAAGGCCCCAGTGCTTCCGCCCGCATGCGCCCCGCATACCCAATTCGGCACACCCCTCACACGTTTCGTGGCCCCATAAGAGGCTCCACCGAGGGCCCCAGTGCCGCCGCCCGCATGCGTCCCGCACACCCATGCCGGCACACCCCTCACGCGCTTCGTGGCCCTATGCGGAGCTGCGCCGAAGGCCCCAGTGCCGCCAGCCGCATGCGTCCCGCACACCCATGTCCGCACACCCCTCACACGTTTCGTGGCCCCATAGGGAGCTCCACAGAAGGCCCCAGTGCTTCCGTCCGCATGCGTCCCGCACACCCATGTCCGCACACCCCTCACACGTTTCGTGGCCCCATCGGGAGCTCCACCGAAGGCCCCGGTAACGCCGCCCGCATGCGCCCCGCATGCCCAATTTGGCCACCGCAGGCCCCAGTGCCGCCTGCCGCATGCGTCCCGCACACCCAACCTGGCACACACCTCACACGCTTCGTGGCCCCATAGGGAGCTGCACCGAAGGCCCCAGTGCCGCTGGCCGCATGCGTCCCGCGCACCCAATCCGGCACACCCCTCACACGTTTCATGGCCCCATAGGGAGCTGGTGGTCCCGACAGGTTCCCTAGGGCAGATTTCTTCGTCGTCGTCGTCGTCGTCGTCTTCCGTCGTCGACGTCCGACCTGCGCGCGTCGCGGGGGCTCCACTTAGCGCGGCGCCCGCAGCCTTGAATATGGAGTGCGCGGGCAAAGAGGTAGGAAAAGAAAAGGAGGACACGGGCGCGATCCTCGTGTGGGGCGTGCCGACATGGGCGTCGCGGCGCGCGGAGGCTGCCGTCGGGGTTCCCAGGAAAACTCCTCGCGGAGGCTACGCTCAGTGTCACGAGTTCTCAGAGTCAGGCATACCCAAACCATTCACAGTCGTATGCATTTACATTAGGCGGCTCCATGCTCGCAGTCATACAAATAGAATCCATCGCACGCATATTCCTTCAGAGTCAGACTCACTCGCGCTTAGACTCGCCCGCGCTCAAGCTTTCATACTCAGACCTATCGTTATCATTCGTGTTGTGACCCTATCACAGAATCCGGCACACACACACACACACACACACCTCATACGGCTCGTGACCCCATAGGGAGCGCCACCGAATAATAGATTCACAATTGCGGTATTCACAACTGCGTATGGTTGGGTCCTGCGCCAGGCTATTTGTTTTGTATTTTTCGTCGAAAACCCTCCTGTAGGGGGACAGGCCCGACTTAACCCTTGCCCCTCCGGCCCATCCTTGGTCTCTCTCGTTGGCTGGCCTCGCTCGGGAAACGCCAACGTGGCCGTTACCGCGCATCCTTATGAGACGGGCTGACTGTAGGAGCTCTCTGATTCTTCAAGCCTGGGGAGCCACCGGACCCGTGGGGCGGGAAAGGGGGACGGCCGGGGTCACTTTGCCTTCCGCTGCCGCCGCCGATTCGATTCGGCCCTTGCCTCGTTTCGTGCGAGCGCGGTTCTCTCCGAGCCCCCGAGGTCGACGCCTCCGGCGGAAGCGTTTCGTGCCCCTGGGGTCCGGGGAGCCCCCCAACCCTCGAGGATCACGGGAGGAAAAAGGTACCCATCCCTCTACCCCTCGCCCGTTTTCTTCTTTTTGGGCCTCCTCGGAGGCTCTCGTCGCCACCGCTGGATCCGCCTCGAAAGTCGGGTCAGAACGCACCCCGGCAGAGGTCCAGGGAGCAGCGGTGGTGGCACCGTCTGGTTCCCCAAAAGAACATCCGAGGAGAAGCAACGCAACCACTCGAGTCATCTTAGCATCCGCTGCCTCCGCCGAGTCGTGCGGCCCCCGCCTCCTTCCCCGCGGGCGCGCGGAGGGTGGCGCTTCCAATGGAGGCGTTGCATGCCGTCTGGGGCGTGGAGGGCCCCCCGGGCCTTTTGGGAGGGGGGAACCGAACGAGTCACCTCCGCGCCCGATGCCGCATTCGAGTCGCTCGGCCCCCGCGTCTGTTCCCGCGGAGCCGGGTTCCCCCCCCCCCCCCTCCAAACAGCGTTTCGAACGGTGGCGCACCATATCCTAGGGGGTTCGGGACGCCCCGATGGCTTATCACATTCGGGTTGAAAACGAAACGCAGATTACAAAAAAAATGTTATGGGATGCTGGGGTAAGCGCGTATGTCATTGAATGCTGGCCAAACGGCGCATCGATCATATAACGGGGAAGCGGGCCCCCGGCCACGGGGGCGGCACATTTTTTCAAAATTGCGCCCCTCCCCCGGGTACCTTTTTCAGTCCCGGGGGAGCCCACCCTTTTCGGGGCGTTTCGGGGCCGGGCCTGCTGTTGGGGAGCGAAAAATCAGCCCCCATGGCGATCAGACAGCCAAGACGGCCCCGAGCCGCCCCGACGACGGCCTCAAGGCGTTTCAGACGGCCCAAGAAGCTTTTCGAACGGATTAAGAAGAAGACCCCGACGAGTGCCCCAAGAGGCCCAAATTATCGATGTTCCGTTGGCTTTTGAAGGATTTAGGGGGTTCTTACTGCTTCGGGCTTCCAACGCTCCTAGACGAAGAGGCGCTCAAGACCGCGCCGAGTCGGCCCACGAGGGGACCAAGAAAACACCAAGACGGCGTCAGAGATTTCTTGGGAGCCCCAAGATGATTCGAGAGGGCTCCAGGACGGCCCAGGAGGCCCCCCAAGACGGCCCAAGAGGGCCCCAAGAGGGAGAACACTAACCCACAATTTCAGCCTTTCGCCCCCCCAGGCTCCCATGAGGCCCAACGAGGCTCCGACGCCCAAGAGGCCCCCCAAGACCCCAAGAGGCACGAAAGAGGCCCCAAGAAACTCCAGAAGGACCCCAAGAAGCTTCAAAGCCGGGGTTTGGACGGGTAAGTAGCAACTGTTACGCGCCAGAGGGTAAAGATAACAATCTCCATGTGTCTAGGCCTCCTAGATGGGGTCCGAGTAGACTGGTTCGGAGGATCGCGCCGCATCGCCGGTGCATCGACGATGCGGCTTCATGTGGAGCCCGTGATTCCCCACGCCGACATCGCCGATGCATCGCCGACGTCGCCGATGTATTACCGATGCGTCGCCGATACTTCGGCGATGCATTGGCGATGCGGCGCAATCTTCCGACCCTATCTACTCTGACCCCATCTAGGAGACCTCCAGTAGTAGGAGAGCGTCGGTACTACTGCGGAGCCCGCCCTGCAGAGGAGAAGATGAAGGAGGAGGAGGAGGAGGAGTTGGAGGGGGCGGAGGAGGAGGAGGAGGAGGAGGAGGAGGAGGAGGAGGAGGAGGAGGAGGAGGAGGAGGAGGAGTTGGAGGGGGAGGAGGAGGAGGGGGAGGAAGAGGGGAAGGAGGAGGAGGAGGAGGAGGAGGAGGAGGAGGAGGAGGAGGAAAGCTTCGCGCCAAGAGGGTGAACACGATCATCTCCCTATGGGAGGGCTCCAACCCTCGTGGGCGGGTGCGGCCTGCGCACCGCCTCGGCGGCGCCTCCCCCGGCCCACCGCCGCCGCCCTCCGGGCGGCCGGCGCCGCCCGTACCGCTGCCGCCGCAGCCGGCGCGGCCTTGCTTCAGTATCGGTCGTGGTAGTGGAAGTGGTGGTAGTGGTGGTGGTGGTGGATCACGGGCCCATCAATCTGGGCTTGCTCCTCGCATCACTCGGACGAGGTGCCTGCTTTTTTTTCTCGGCCGGGACCACCGAGGAGGTCCTCGGGTCATCTTGCGAAGAAAACACACGCACGGAATCGAACAGTGCGCGTGGGATGAACGTTCGGTATCGTCCCCATCCCCATCTCAGTCCCCTTCGAGACCCCCACCAAATGACCCCCCCAGTTGGGGATGCGCCGCTCGAAGCCCGAAGGGAACGGCCTACATCCCCACCTTAGGGGGGGAAGTCGGCCAGTGGGGCCCAGGCCACACCGCTGGGGATGGGGATCGGATGCACAATACTCATTGCTGTTGCAGTCTCAGGTTGGGCATGCCTCTCTTAGGGAAACAAGCAATGACATAAACACACACAAACTCGGAGGTCCGCGCAGATTTGCCGGATCGGAGCTGGAGCCCCCCAGCGGCGCTTCCGGCGCCGCTCCTGGCGCGCTCCGCGTGCCAGGGAGGGGGGTCCAGTGCTGATCCGAGAAATCCGCGCGGACCTCCGAGGTATTATGTTTATGACATTGTTTGTTCCCCTAGCTATACTGGAGGAATATCCAAGAATATTGAGAACATATTCTGGGAACTAATTTTCGTGTTCTTTCTCCGTCTGTAGGAGGACATGCCCGACCTAACTTCAATCAGTGGGCCCCCGAAACGGCACGGCCAGTTTCTCTGTTGCCATTTTGAGAAGGCCCGTCTCTGGAACATGGCAACGGTTACCAAACGGCTCCCAGAAACGGGTACACTCTAGGCGATGCTTAAGAAATCCAAAGTTTTCGGCCAGAGTCTTGATATTTCTTAATGTTTCAATGTAAACCCCAAGATTTGAATAGACATTCTGGGTTTTCATTCAGATTCTGAGACTATGAATTTCTTAACCCATGATTTCTAAAGCATTTCGCAGGGTGTAGCAAGTTGATCTGGGATTGGAGCCGCAAGTTGGAGCGGGATCAACGGCGTCGGAATCAGAAAACAACGTGGCCAGGACCGACAGCAAAACCCCCCCGACGGAACCGTGAAACCGTTGCCCTGCCGTTTCCAGGCCCTGGCTCTGCGGTCTTCGATCCGCGCCGCAGGCGTGGGCGCGCAGGAGCGCCGCGTACGAGGCGCTGGAGAAGTGGCGCCGCGGGGGCGGTCGAACTCCTCGCCCGTGGGTGGAGACTACGGGTCTTCCGAGGGATACTCCAGATTTCGTAATAAAGGGAGGGGGGTCTCGTTTCGGGGGGGGTCTCTTCCAGGCTATCTTGGAGGGCCTGGGGGGTTCTGGGGACGATGTTTTGGAGGGTTCTCCCACAGGGGGGGGTCTGAAATGGCTTGTCTTGGAGGGTCCAGACCCCCTCCCTTTTCTTACGAAATCTGGAGTACGGGTCCCCAGCTCTCCGACGACCTGCTCTCTTCAATCCGGGCGCGTCTCTTCGAGCTTCGGCCTCCATGGGGGGCCCGCGGCCGTGCCCGGGCGGGGGCCACGGGCAACGGATGCGGGGCCCCGCGGACGGGGTCGGGACCTCAGGGGCCGCGCTTGGAGGAAATCATGTCGTCGGGGAAGGGGTGAAAATGGTCTGCCGCCGTCGTCGCGCTCTCGCAGGGCCCTCCCTGGACCCCAGGGCACCCGTGAAGGAACAGCTCACGCGTGAGGAGCTGGTCCTTTGGGAAAGGCCCCGGGTTCCAGCGCCAGCTTCGCTATGTACCCTTGTCTTGCATGCCAGCGAATCCGCGTCGTCGTTGTCCCCGTCCGCGTCGTCGTCGTCGTCGTCGTGAGCCGCCGTCGTCAGTCGTCAGTGGACGTCGTTCCTCGCTCTCGTCCTCGTCCGCCTCCTCCATGCCACCCTCGAGGGTCGGCATGCAGGGATCTGGGTTTCGCCGACCACAAAACCCGCCCCAACCCAACCCGAAGGCCCCGATCTGCCCTCCATTTCCAGTCGGGGGGGGCGGGGGACATTTGAAAAAAACATGAAACCCGCCCCCTCCCACCCGAAATTCTGGTCTTCGGGGCGGGTTTGGGTGGTCTGGTAGGTAGTCAGGGTTTTGTTGAACGTCGTCGCCGTCGGCAATAACGCGGCGAGGCGCTGCAATTAAAGTTGGCCGTGTGCCGATCTGTGCAGAGAGGCGCCCATCACTGGTGCTCCCGCCAGTGCTGGGGTGCCGAGGCTTTGGAATGGGCTGGCTTTCGGGCCAAAAACATGCACTAAGTTCTGTCGACCCGTATGATGAGGACGCACGATGAGGATGCAAGGGTCTTGGAAGACCATTTCGAAGCTGCACGGGCGGGTCGCGGCCACCTAAAGCCGCCAAGGATGGGCCGAGGAGGCAAGGATGCAAGGGTAGTCTTGGGAAGATTGCCCAGCCTTTCTATGCGGGCTGAGCGTAACATGAACTGTCGAGGGTCCGCGCGGATTTCTTGGGTCGGTGCTGGACCCCCTCCTGGTGACGTCTCCAGCGCCGCCCCTGGCTCGCTCCTCGCGCGAGGTAAGGGGAGTCAAGTGCCGATCCAAGAGCACCGCGCGGACCTTTGACTTATTATTGTTGCTGTTCTTCTGTTGACCTCCATTGTTACAGCCTTCGGCCTCAGCGAACCGCTTCCCACCACCTCGGAGATCGATGGCTCGACCTTAGTAAGCCCTAGGGTATTGTTCTTGCCAGTTATGGTTGCAGTTGTTGGCCAGTTCTTGTGTCAATTGTTCCTGGTTCCGTCGCCGTTTTGTTGTTCCGTTCCGGCTCCAGTTCCAATTCCGGAGTTGTTTTGTCACTTTTTGGGGGAGTTGATTGTTTATTTTGATGCAAGCGGCCGAAAATGCCCTGCCGTTTCCGAGGCCCCCTACTGAATCGCCGATTGTAGAGGAGTCTGGACGTTTCTACCACCATTTTGGGGGTCTCCAGGGGCGCCATGTTCATGGGAGCCTTCCTGCTACGTTATATTTGTTTGACCGAGTCTATACCTTTTCCAGGCCACTTCCGGGTCACTCCCGTGACCTCGCGGCCGTTGTGTTCTGATGGCGCTAGGCCCATGGATGACGTTGAGAGCGTATTCGAACGGAGGCGGAACGGAAATGGTGAGAAAGTGTACACCTTAGGCGATGCTTAAGAAAACTTAAGTTTTCGGCCAGAGTCTCGATTATTCTTAACGTTTCAATGTAAATCTTAAGATTTTAATCGAAATGTTGGGTTTTCATTCAAGTTCTGAGATTATGAATTTCTTAACCCATGATTTCTTAAGCATTTCGCAGGGTGTAAAGGAAGTGAAACGAAAGCAAATTCTTACGGTGCGTTCGCGTCGTATCGACCAGTGGCGACCCCGCCCGCCGTTGGCGTTTCACGTTCAACGCTGCTGGCGACACAGAATCGGTCAATGTGGAACGACCTGACCTTTTGTGATTGGCTTGTTTTCCACCACCACCACCATAAGTTGGAGGGGGGAAGGAGGTGGAGGACGAGGAGGAGGAAGAGGAGGAGGAGGAAGAGGAGGAGGAGGAAGAGGAGGAGGAGGAGGAGGAGGACCCCCTCCCCCTCCAACTTATGGTGGTGGTGGTGGTGGTGGAAAACAGGCCCATCATTTTGGAAACGACCGATCGTTCAAGGTTGAACGATCCCCGCCGTGTCAGAAGCCAGCGCCGGACGTCGGCACGACACGAGCTTGTGGTGCACGACCGCCGTGGCCGCGGCCAGATCCGCTTCGGGCGCTCACCAGAGCGCGCCCCAGGACATCTCGTGGGGGTTCATGCCGCCGCTGTGGGCGTCGCCGTCCCGCCTCGCCTCCCGTTGAGGTTCTCGTTCGGAGTGCCCCGTCACACGGCACGTAATAGTTGTATGAGGTTGTTCCTCTTTTTCCTCCTCGTGAACGTCCTCTCCCTCGTCAAATCGTCCTCCTCAGGACCGCCCCACAACTCGAAATCCCTCTCGCTCACGCCGTACGTCCGCCCCGTCATATGCCAGATAGGGGACGACGTTCGCGCGTCGATGTTCCGCCGCGAGTCCGACGTAATTCCCGACGTGAGTCCGACGCACATCCAACATTAATATGATGTAAACATTGGGTCTCAAGCTGCCTCGCGAGGCCTCCAGGGTTCCCCTTTTTCCTCACAACCTCGGGGGCTCTCGCAGGTGTTCGGAGATTCCCGGAGGTTTCTACCTGGAAGCTCTCGGCTGTCCTCGGAGGCTCGCTCTCGGTGCTTCTCTGAGGCTCTGGGGCGCTTTCGGAGTTACCTTGAGCTCTGGCGTTGCCGTTGGCATTCTCATGTTCGTAGGGCTGCTCCGGAGCTTCTCCACCAGTCGGCGGCGAGCGAAGGGGGGAAATGAGAAGGAGAAGGCCTTCTCAGAAGGCGGCGGGACTTCTCAGAAGTCCTCGCGCCCTCTGAGAAGTTGTTTTTTTTGACGTCGGGGAAAGCTTAGAACACTGATCAGAAGGCCTGGAGACTTCCGAGCCTTCTGGGAAGGCCCGCCGCTTCTCTCTCCTCCCCCTCGCTCGCCGCCGAGCGAGGCGCTCTGTGTGGAGGATAGAGGCCATCCGCTCGTGCTCGCCGAGCCCGGCCGGGCCACTCCTGGGCCCAGGGGGTCGGTGCATAGTCCTCCATCCTCCTCCATCCTCCTCTATCCTTCTCCATCCTCCCTCCTCCTCCTCCCTCCTCTTCTTCCTCCCCCTCCTCCTCCGCCTCCTCCTCCTCCTCCTTCCTCCCTCCGTCCCTCGCCGCCCGACTCGAGCCCGCCCCGCTGGAGGGGGAGTTGGGAGGAGAAGGGAGGGGCGGAGGACGGGAGGGGGAGGAGGAGGAGGCTGGCGCGGGGGAGGAGGCGGAGAGGGGCGGAGGAGGCAGGGGGAGGAGCAGGAGCAAAGAGAGGGAGGCAGCCAGTGCAGGAGGGAACGGTCGAGTGAAGGGGATGAGGAGGAGGACGGGGACGATGCGCATGCCGGAGCCCAGGGCCGTCCGCCGTCCCCAGCCGCCCCCCTGCTCAGGCACGATTCCCTCGAGGACCTCAAGAAGGCGATCGAGCTGGACCCCTCCCTTCGCTCCCGCGAGTACAGGCGGCAGGCGCCAATCCGGGGTGGTTGCGAGGTGGCTGGAGGAACACCACGTTTGTGCACAGACGGAGGGGGGCAAAAGCGAGGCAAAGACGGCGGAGGCAGAGGAGGATAGTGAGGGGGGAGGAGGGAGGCGAGGGAGGAGGGGGAGGCGTGGTCGTGGTGCCGAGAAGGTGGAAGGGATAGGGGAGGCGGAGGAGGCGCAGGGGGCGGATGCGGAGGGGGCGGTAGAGGGAGGCGGAGGTGGTGGAGGAGGCGGAGGAGTGGAAGAGGCGGAGGAGGAGGGAAGCGAAGGCGGAGGAGGGAGCGGAGGATACGGAGGCGGAGGAGAAGATGGATGTAGGAGACGGAGAAATGGGGGGGAAGAGGGGGAGGCCTATTGTTGATAGTGGAGGCAGGCGTCAGGAGGAGGAGGAGGAGGAGAAGGAGGAGGACCAATGTAAACCCAAAAGTCATCAACGATGATGGATTGAATCCTCCCTACAGGCTCCATCATAGGCACCTACAAGGGTTCATTTCCACTGAGGGAACTGCCTCGTTGGAAGGCAACCGTTTGAAGACCCTGCAGCACGCCAACACATGATTCTCGGGACTCCAACGCCACGGATCAACCTGACTGTCGCGTCTTGACGATCCTGAGTCGTGCCAGAACGCCGTTCTTGGGACAACACCACAAATCAATATAATTGTTGCACCCTAATGGTCCTGAAGCCTTCCATAATACTATTTCGGGGCACGCTTGCTGTTTTGGTGATGTCCGTGGCCCTAAGGCGAAAGCCACATGTTGAAAACGAACCGCCCTGAATCCGTGGAGCGCTTGCAATCGGATGTGCGCGGCGCTCAGGCGGGAGCTACATGTTGAAAACGAACCGCTCTCAATCCGTTGAACTATTGCCAATGTTTAAACGAATGTGCGCGGCGCTAAGGCGAGTGCCTTATTTTGAAAACGAGCCGCTCTCAATCCGTAGAACTCCTGCAAATGTTTAAAAGAAATGTGCACTGTTTTCAGGCGAGAGCCACATTTTGAAAACGACCCGCTCTCCATCTGTGGAGCTGTTACCAATGCTTACGTTTCAGGGTCATGAGCGGTGAGAGAGGGAGTCTCATGCGAAACGCCCGGCCAATCCCATCGACCTGCCCCCTGGTGCGACAGGGAGAAGTTTTTTGAAAGGAAAAGGAATGGAGGAGGAGGAAGAGGATGAGGAAGAGGATGATGAGGAGGAGGATGAGGAGGAGGAGAGGGAGGGGGAGGGGGAAGGGGAGGGGGAGGGGGAGGAGGAGGGAGGACGAGGAGGAGGAGGAGGAGGAGGAGGAGAGGAGGACGAGGACGAGGACGAGGACGAGGAGGATGATGAGGAGGAGCAGCAGGAGGGATAGCAGGAGGCAGTTGGGGCACGAGGTGCGGGAGGTCGGCATTCGGGGAATCCTCTTGCCAGGCCCCGCGGCCGTAAAGAAACAAAGTGCAGGATGGAACACTGGTCACTAGGCTGGGTTCCAAGCCTCGGGGTGTCCACGTTGCCAAACATTGCCCCAGCGTCTGATGTCTGGGTGAGTGGGAGCACATCCCCCAAGAGAGGTCGGCGTCAATGTCTCCAGGGTCTCTGCATTCGGAACGGGCGCCCTCTGGCGAGGCGATGCTGGAGACCCGTGCCCAGCAGCAGTTCGAGAAAGACAAGGACGAGATGATGGGCAAGCTGAAGGAGCGCAACGACGGGTGGCAATTGGCATTATCCTTCTTTTCCTGTTTCTCTCTTCTCCCTCTCCCTCACCCGTCGATGTTTCCCTGCTCTCCTCCTCCCTGCTCTCCTCCCCACTCTGTTCTCCTGTTCTCATTCCCCCCATCGGCCAGCAGATTCTGCAGAGGCTTGTTTCCACGTCAGGAGCTGCGGCTTGAAGGCCAGAGGAACGTTTGAGGCTGCCGTGTTCTCCCAGCGTTTGGGGATGGGGTGGGGGGAGGGGGAAATCGATCCTCCCCACTCCCTCGCTTCCTTCCCTTCCCTCCGCTGTCATTATGCGGTCCCTCCCCAGCTGCTGCGCAGCCCTGCTTTCTGTGCGTTTGGGTCCTGGCATCAGGGCCCTTACCCGTGCCTTCTGGATGGTTTCCGAGCAGACGTGGGTAGTCGCTGGTTGGAAGCGTCCACCAAGCCTTTGGAATGGAGGAGGATTAGGATCGCGATGGGTATGGTGATGGTGCTTGTGCTGGCGTTGATTATGATTATGATTTAGATGATGCTGCTGCTCCTGATGATGATGATGATGATGATGATGATGATGATGATGATGATGATAATGATGATGCTTCTGATGATGATGATGAAGATGAATCTGATCATAATGCTGATGATGATGATGATGATGATGATGATGCTGATGATGATGATGATGATGATGATGATGATGATGATGATGATGCGGATGATGCTGGTGGTGGTGTTGGCGATGTTGATGTTGATGCTGATGTTGATGATGATGCTGAGTATGATTGTCATGATGGTGCGCTGCTGATAATCATGGTGATGGCGATGGTGATGGGGATGGGGATGGTAGTGGTGGTCATGCTGATGATGCTGATGATGACGACGATGATAATGACAATTTTAGTATTAATAATGATGATGCTGATGATGACGCTGATGATGACGCTGATGATGATGATAGTGGCGTTGACGACGGTGCCCTTCCTCATGCTGGGGCTCTCTTGGCGCGCCTCGAAGGCCTCTTGGGGCCCTCTTGGCCCCAGGACGCCTTGGGCTCCTGTCTCGTGCGTGTCCTTCTGTCGCCTCTCGTCTCCCCGCCGTCCCCCGTGCCCCATCATCTGCGTCTCGTCCTCCTTGCTCACCCGCCTCGTCCTCCAGCTCCGTGGGTAACGTTCCTGGAACCGTTCAGGGGGGTCCCTGCTGTGTCCAACACCAGCGTCTTGTTTTGTCAGATCCTGCCTCCGTTGTCGTCCCGGTTCTGTGAACAAGTCATTCCGTGTTGTTTCCGTTCCGTTACCTAGTGCGTGGTAGCATTCAACGTGTTCATTCTTGTTCCCCGATCAAGTCTTGCTTTGGTGAGATACTCGCGGAGTCTTGTGAGTAACAGGCGGCAGCGGGACGCGAAAGCAGATCGCTGACTTCGGTGGGTGGTCGGGTCCCTAGGTTCCCAGTACTAAGCTCCTCAATCAAGTGGCTTGCGCCGTTTCGTTGCCCCCCAGAGTAGAGGACAATTCCACGCGGCTTGCCAGCTTTACGTAGTGCATATGTTATGGATTCCGTTCTGCGCGGATTCGAGGGCCGCGTTGTTACGATTGACCAGTTGTTTCGTGGTGTTGTATGGTGTTGCTTGCACGAGGCGAAGGGGATGCGAGGGGAGAGGGCAGGAGGAGAATGAGGGCGAGGATGATGTGAACCAGTGCAAACCCAAGACGCATCAACGATGTTGCAGAAAGCCCTCCCTCTAACTTCTATCTCCATAGGTCCCCCGGATAATCGATGTTCACTGTGGGAATGCCCCGTTGAAAGGCAACCGCCTGAGAATGTGCGTCCGTGCCAAAGCACCATTCTTGGAATTTCAACGCCGCGAATCAACGTGGTCGCGTCGATTCTCTGAAACCGTTCGAAATTTTGAAGACGAATGTGAGCGGCGCTACGGCGAGACCACTTTTCTAAGAGGAACCGCCCTGGATTTTTGTAGCTGTTACTAACTTTTGATACGAATGTGCGCTGCGCTATGGCGAATGCCGCGTTGTGAAAGTGGCCCGCCCTTCGTCTCTGAAACAGTTGCAAATTCCAAGTTCCACGATCATGAACTGTGAGCAAATTTAGGCGAAACGTCCAGCCCGCCGTACCGACGCGCGTGAGAATGAGACAGGGAGGAGTTGTTAATCGAAGACGCCTACGGCGAATCACCGCCGCCCCCTGCCTTTTTGGAAGCGCCTATGTGGCCGAACGTTGAGGCCAGACCTGCCAAGCTATCGGACCACGTGTTCCCCGAATCGGTTTGGAAAGCCTTCGGGGAACACGTGGGCATCTTGAAGGTCATCTTGGCCGTCTTGGAGGCCTCTTGGGCAAGCTTTGGGCGATCTTTGGGGCTTTTTGGGCCGTCTCGGGCCAGCTTCGAGCCAACTTCGGCCATCTTGGTGGGTTCCTGGCACGTCTGAAGCCGTCGGAAGCCGTTTGGGGGGCCTCTATGGGCCGACTTGGGGCCCGCTTGGGCTCCAGGGCCGTCTTGGAGGCCATCTTGGGCGTCTTGGAGGCCATCTTGGGCGTGTTGGAGGCCTCTTGGGCCCTCTTGGGGCCCTCGAGGGGCCATCTTGGAGGCCACTTGGGCCATCATGGGGCTCTCTTGGGGGCCTCTTGGGCGATCTTGGGGGCTTCTTGGGCCGTCTTGAGCCGTCGGAGAGCCGAAAAGGCGCAAATGCCAAAATCCTTCAAAAACCAATGGAAAATCAATGATTTTGGCCTCTTCGGACTCTCCTGGAGGACCTCTTGGAGGCCTCTTGGGCCGTCTGGGAGGCCTCTGGGGGGCCTCTTGGGCCGTCTTGGGCCGTCTTGGACTCTCTTGGGCCGTTTTGGAGGCCGTCTTGGACCATCTCGGGCGGACTTGGAGGCCATCTTGGGCCATCTTCGCGATTTTTTGAGGATGTCCCGAGCGAAACGGCCGTTTTTGGGCATTGACAGACGGATTTTCGGAAATTTGCGGGTGGCCGGCGGGACGGGCCGAAGCCCACTGGGGAGTTCTTTTAGAAAAAGAACCAAAACCAAAACCAGCTCGTCCAGCACGCCGTGCACCCCTGCAAGCAGGGGGCGGCGGATCGAATGGCCTTCGGCCCATCCCGCCACCGTGCCTGGGTGCTGGGTATGAAGCCTATTGGATGTTCGTTGGGATCGCGTGGGAGGCCCCTCGGGGGTCCCTTGGAGGCAGTTTGGACGTCTCTTGGGGGGCCGTTTTGTGGCCTCTTAGGGCCTCTTTGGGGCCTCTTGGGGGCTCTTGGTTGGGGCTTCCTAGGCGCCGCTTGGGGCCTCCTGGGGGCCTATGGGGCTGAAAGCTTGACTTGGCGGTTCCTATTCCCTCTCTCGGGCCCCTCTTGGAGCTTTCTTGGGGCTTTCTTTGGACCCTCCTGTGCTGTCTTCAGGGCCCTCTTGGGGGCCTTTTGGGGCCTCCTTGGAGCATACTGGGGGATTCTTGGGCGGAAGACTTCTTGGGCCCTTCTTGGGGCTGTCCTTTGGCCGTCCTGGGCGCCTCTGGTGCTGTCTTGAAGCCGTCCGGGGGCCCTTGGGGGGTCCCCTGGGGCCGTCTTAGAGCGGTGGAGCCTCTTCACAACTTTGAGGAAAGCAGTGAGTTTGGTCTCTCGGGGCCCTCTTGTGGAGGCTCTCTCGGGGCGCGCCTCGAGGGCCTCTGGGGGCCCTCTCGGAGCCACGACGCCCCGGGCCTCCAAAAAAGGGCCACACGCGACGTGCCCCCAGGGGCCGGCCACGCGACGCGCCCCAGCCGATTTGCCACTACCCCTCCTCCTCCTCCTCCTCCTCCTCCTCCTCCTCCTCCTCCTCCTCCTCCTCCTCCTCCCCCTCCTCCTCCTCCTCCTCCTCCTCCTCCTCCTCCTCCTCCTCCTCCTCGTAGCTGGACCCCGAGTTGCGTCATGCGTGGTGCAAGCTGGAGGCGGCTGGCCACGTGACGCCAGGATTGACGACCGAGGCTCTCAGGGGGGGGTGCAACCAGGGGCTCGAGTGCCTTCCGATTCGTGCTTCAAGGGCACGGTGGCGGATCAGTGATGCACGGCAGTGATGTGTGACCTTTTTGCGGTTGCGATTCGCGCACTTGTTGTGTGGGTGTCTTGCTTGTCTGTCTGTGTTATGCCTTATTGGTGTATGCAACTGATGAATGGTAGTGGTGTATTTGCATTGTCAGCTTACACCCCGCGTGTGTTATTTATGTGATGTATGAACATGTTTGTTTGTATGCATATTCCATTGGTGCGTGGCATAGGTGTATGCGCTTGGAGCGTAAGTTGGTGTATGCTAGTTGTGGAATATATATATATATATATATGTATATCTATATATGTTGTATCGAAGACGCCTTCGGCGAATCCCCGCGGCACCGTGCCTTCTGTCAGAAGAGTATGTGGCAGAACATTTGGCTAGAGCTATCGGAACATGTGTTCCCCCAGCTGTCGTTGAAACCTTTCGGGGAACACGTGCGGAAGATAGTGAAGAGAATATTGAAAAGGGAATAGGAGGAGGAGGAGGAGGAGGAGGAGGAGGAGGAGGAGGAAGAGGAGGAGACTCTCTGACTCTGACTCTGACTCTCTGAGGCTCATGGTCAGCCTACCCCACAGATATAATGGCAATCAAGCACTATGCAAGAGAGACACAATACATCAACAAAAAAGAAGGTGGGTCCCCTATCCCACCGCGCCACACCTATTCACAGAAGAGAAGAGGCCTCCTTCTGGAAGCGAGCGCCGAACAGCATGTCGGAAGCGTGCTTGTTCCCGCCGAGCCTGGATCTGGCGTCTGAGCTCGTCGCTGAGCTCTACACGGGCGGGGGGGGGGGAGGAGGAGGAGGAGGAGGGGGTTGGGGATCCCACGGGACACCAGCCGCCTCACGAGATTGGAGCATGCCTTCCTCCGCCCACGGATCCTCTTCCTCCACAGGCCAGGGTCCAGGCTCCACAGGAGCCTGCAGAGGTCTCGCCAGTGGGGGAGGGGCAACACCCTCCAGGGGGCGGTCGAAACGGGTGTCCCGGGGCCCCTTCAATCTGAAACCAGCAAAATCAAGAGCTATATCAGCCTGTCCCTCCGCGGTGTCTGCAGCATATAAATCAAGGGCCTGAAAGAAGGCACTCAGCTCGTCAGGTAATTCACTAGAATCTAGATCATCGGGATCACATAAATTGAAAGCCTCTTCCACATATTGGGCGACAGCCCTGGCCATGGCAGCACATAGGTCCTGAGGGTACCTTTTCTTGGGAGCCGTACGCCATTTTCCTGTGGTCGGGTCAATGCCGAGGAGGGTGGTGTGGTTCTTCTTCGGATGTGGGCACCTTCCCCCTTTTCCTTGACTCAAAATGTCCTCCACGAGGGAACTCAACCGAATACACAGAAACGTCGTAGGGGCCTTGCTCACTTGGCCGAAAACACATTGGTCAAATGAGACCGTCCGAGAGGGGGGAGCAGCACTCAGAGCACACGACGTGGCAGACTGCCACGAACTGGGTGCCCTTTCTTCCCAGTGAGCAACCTCAGGGTGCTCTTTCAGTGCACAAGCTCCTACCTCCAGGCAAGTCAGCATCAACTGGTGCTGGCTGAGCAAGAGCTGAGAGCCGATGGAGAGCTGTTGGTGCTGACGGAGACTGACATCAGGTCTACCCCAACGATGTTTGAGAGTACGGAGGGGAGCAGGTGGACGATAACGGTCTGCAGCTCTGAGCTCCTGCCACCTCGCTGCTGACCACTTTCGCAGGGAGGACCGCCAATCAAACCTATGGCCCGACCTGTTCTCAAAAGCTGATCCCATTTTGAAACAATGTCGGCCCTGGTCAAGTCCCCATTCACAGCGTCACAGGCCACATCACACGAAATAATGATGATAGTCACCGGGCCCGAAACCAAAACTCTCTCAAGCTCGTCCTGAACATCTCCAGCACGTCTAGCTCCTGAGAACAGGTGAAGAAAAGCAAGTACAGCATACTGCAGCGGCCGAGGACAATGCTCGGCAGAAGGACCAGCATACGCAAGCGGTTCAAACTGATGTTCATCTTCTGGCAGGGCCTCATATCGGGGGTCCATTTCACGAGTCTCAAAGAGGGGCTCAGGAACATCTTCAAACTGGTAGGCCATGGAGCGGATAACTTCCCAGGCATCCCGATACGGTAAAAACGAAAGCTGCGGAACATTACGAGGCCCAGGAACACGATAAGCAGGAAGCCAGGCCTCCCTTCTCATAGCCCCTTTTTTCCGAGCAGCTTTCCTGTCAGAGGCCTCCTGGGCCCGAACCATCTCCAGAACCTCAGGAGCCTCAGGGACCATATTGGAGAGGACCGTGATGTAGCAATTCGGGTTCCCATACGCAAGGTGGTCAATACAAAGCTCAACCGTGCTGAACCGAACAAGACAGACAGAACAAGTAGGGCCGTGAACATATCTGGCAGCGACCGAGCGCTGCTGGTAATGAAGCCGAGCAATATGCATATTCACCGCAGCACACTTGGCCGACTCGAACTCACAGAAAGGGCAGCGATGCACAGCAGGCACAGGTGCCGGCGTCAGAGATAGATCTGGTGGCACACCAATACGCGCAGCATGCTGAAAAAATATCTGCGTGCGAGCTCGAGCGCCCTCAATGCGGCAAGCCCAACGGATGTGTGCCTCCACCCCAGATCGAACCAGGTTAGCCCAGCGCTGTCCACGCCCAAGAATCTCCTTCTCCCAAGCTCCGAACTCCGAGAACGGACTAGGAAATTCACGCAGCCTGGAAACCCGAGCACGTAGCCACCTCAAATCATCCAAGACAAGGTTGAACCAGGAGTGCTTGGGTTCCGCAGTGGCCCTAATAAGCCCAAAGAGAGCCCTAGGAACATACTTATAGAGCCGACTGAGATAACGGAGACGATGCCATCTTAGTAGAATATCCACATCACATCTCATTACCGTAGCAAGCACGTCCGTATCGGGAACAGCCTCCTGATCATATGCTGGCCTCCCAATAGCAGACCGATAAATCCGCACGATACCAGCACGGTACCGATTGAACTGTGCCGTCGCCGGTTGTGGCCATGTTGCAGCATTGTACAGCCGGCCCGACATGATCAGCACATCTGCAAGCTGTGACTTATGCTGCCGAGACAACTGCTGGTTGCGAAAGACCACCTGCCGAAGGGCCTGAAGCGACGACGTCGTAGACGACACACGGTGGGCCAGCTCCGGGGCCAGGTCCTGCTTGTCAGAAATCATCTTCCCAGATGCTTGTACGTGTGTACCGCTTCCAGAGTAAGCCCCTTGGGAAACGTTCCAGTAGGCGGGATAGAAACCTTACCCTCCTCCTCGATCCAGAACTGCTTTCGGGCCGTAACAGACCCAGGGCCTCTGAAGGTGACCACGAGGGCGCTCTTAGTGGGCCCCACGTTAAGCTTGAGGCCCAGCGGGGTGAAGGAGTCAGCAACAATAGCCATAAGGGCACGAGTGCGAGCAATAATAGCACATGCAGGCCCCCAAGCATTGAACAGGCTGTCGTCGCTGTACTCTACATCGCTAGCTGAAACCTGGGCATCACATTGAGCGAGGGGGTCGAGAGTCCTGGTAGACGGCACGTTAAACTCCTTGTGTAGCCCTTCACTCTGGATCAACTCCTGGGTGCGCCGAATACTCCTGGACACGATGAAGAGGAAGAGTTGCGCAGCTAGAGTATTGCCTGGCCTGGTGCCAGTGGCCATGATCGCGACAGAGCCTGACCCTTGGGTAGTAGCCCAGGTGCCCGTTAACGTCTCAGAGAGAACACGCTGCAAATGGGCAGGAACCCCCAGCTCCTCAAACAACGGTGGCCGTGCAAGTTCGGCAGCCAGCAGGTCCATGGAAGATGGCGGGAGACCAGAGGCATGCAACAGCTGAGCAATACGCTCATCAGAGATCGTATCCTCCCCCTCGAATCGAATGAGAATTTCACGAACAGCATGATGGAAAGCGGCCTCCAGGTCCACGAAAAGCGTCGACATCGACTCCGATCGGATACGCGAGTCCTCCTGCATTAATCGAACCATGTGCACCGCAAAGTCCGTGCCACGTCCTCTGATACCTCCACACTGTGACTCAGGGGCAAAATCATCTAGAAAAGGCTGAAGACGTCCAGCAACAAGGGCATGAGCACGCTTGCCTACCTGCGGACCTATGGCCACAGACCTGCTGGAGACACACTTGTTAGGCGCACCCCGGCCCTTGTACAAGTCTGCTAGCCTCGAGCTTTTCCATTGTAGAGGCTCATGTAGACACAACATGTACTTCATCACTAGGGGGAAGTAGAGTCGTGCACATTCCTTGGCACACTTTTTGAGTAGAGCCCCTGGGGCACAATCAAGACCGTTGGCACAGGCGCTGGAGGTCTTCAGCATCTGCTGTTCAAACATGGCAAGTGTCGGTAAACTCTGTGCAGCAGACAAGTCCAGCGAAGCAAGCGGCGCACGTGATTCTCCTACGAACTGCAGCAGATCGTGGGCGGGTATCCGAAAGCCAAGCTCCTGTTCAGCAAAGTGTTCCAGCCATCGCTCACGGCAGGCCGTGGGCGTCAGGGCTGGCGTCTCATCCTTCAAGAGTACCTGAGCTGACTGACTAGCGGGCCTCTTCTTCGTAGAACCTATACCCAAGGATCTAAGCTGCCCGAACGCCTTCCTGAACTCCTTCTGAAGAAACGAGCTAGAGACATCCCTAGACACCTGCTCCATCTTGTCGGCCCTGTCCATGTCACACGACCAGCTAATGAGCCGCGAAGTCAGAAAGGTAATGTTGCTAGACATGGCCTTCATCAGCCCACACCAGCGTCTATACAAGCTCAGCTGCTCCCGAGGACACGGTGAATCACTGTTGACCGAGGGGAGGCGAGCGAGAGAAATACACATTGTCATCAGATATTCCCAGTCAGGTATCCTCGCAAAGCGCTGACCTTCAGGTAGGTGGCACCTGGCAGCACTTTGAAGCACCTGCAGATGTTCATGGTAGTCCTCTAAGAGCCTCCAGAGTTGCTGACGGAATCGTAAACCATTGACCTGGTTGGACCCACTGCGGATCCTAAGACGCCCCCATATCCCCATGTGCCCAAGATGTCCCATAGAAGCCCATGTTTGGAATACAACCTGCAGGAGGACCTTTGGAGCCTTTCGTTGCCAACCACGGTGAAGGGCACGAAGATACTTACGCAACTCTATGAGTTCAAGGGTCCTTTCACTGACCCAGTCCTGCCGGTGGGGGTCCTCGGGGATCAGGTGTTCCTTGGCAAAGGCAACGAGGTGGGCATCCACGCGTGCACAGTGCGCTGTCGCTGATTCGTTCCAGTCAGGCGCTTGAAACTGAGCCGCATGCCGAGCAAATGCCTCTCGGATCGCTGGATCACGGAGACGCTCTGGCTGAACTCGCAGCAGCGGCCACCTGCACTGAGACTGCGCAAGAGAGCCAGACGGAACACCAACTTCAACAAAGGTAGGGCTGTGGTCCTCCACAGCGTTGGCGAGGTCGACCTCTCGATCCACTCTTGCACACGACACTAGCGAAAACCATTCTTGAGGAAGTAATACATAGTCCAACCTCTTACAGGTCTTACCATCAGTGTGTACATGTGTGTTGTGTGTGTCGTCGATCGGGGCAGGCAGGAAGGTAGAGGGAGCAACCACTTGAAACCTATGGCACAAGCTTCGCATACACTTACCCGAGAAATCTCCTCCACAGCCTCTACATCCCCAATCTGTGCCGAGCAGCGGGAGCCAACTTCCGCATTAGCGTCCAACATGAATACAGGCTGCACTCCTGGTACTAGGTACTGGCTCACTAACCTCTGCGCATCAATCCACCACTTCTCAACTGAGCAAACATCCTTGCGAGCACAGTGCGGGGCGTGAGCAGCAACAAGCAATAGATGCAGGCCAGGCACATGAAAACGCAATAGGAGCCGACTCGTATCAGCATAAAGCTGGGCAACGTGATGTCGGCCAGGCTTGATACCTTTCACAGGTAACTCACAGTTGATCCAGATAGCTACTCCATCAGCGCCATTCTCAGCACACTTGGAGTAGTACATCATGTAGTCCCCGACCCTCTTAGGCAAAGCCGTCTGTAATCGCGTCTCCAGGACCCCTAGGAGGTGATATTTAGCAGCAGAAAACTGACGAGCAAGGGCCGTGATTCTCCCAGGGGCATTCAGTCCGATAGCCTCCAAGAGACGAGCCCCTTGGGGGGCTCTCCGCTGGGACCCTTTATACTTGCTGTTGCCTTGGAGCGTTAAGACGTTAGCCACCCCAAACTTGCATTGCTCAATCTTGTTCGAGGGGGCCTCATCAAGGATGGTCTGGACCCCGATAACCTCCTGGACCTGGAAGCCCTCCGAGAGCACCTCACCGACCCGCAATGTGTTAGTACCTATGATGTTCGGAAGGTCCGCGGAGCGGTCGGAATACATCCAAGCCCAAGCCAGAGCAGAGGAGTCAAAGAGCAGAGATGCAAAGGGCATATACTCCATGCCTGGCAGCAGTCCCATACCTGTGAGACGCGCCAGAGTATCTGCGAGCTCGTTATATCCTTCCCCTTGGTGGCTATGCACATGTTGTCCCTGGATGGTACAGGTAGCAGCCAGAAACTGGACCAGGGACCGAAGAAACATCAAACCAGAGTTGGAGACCTCGAAGGTTTGGGTGCCCATCAAAACTCCGAGCGTACGCATAGAGTCGAGTCTGAGCACAACTGGTACTGTCCCCAGGTTCGCCTGGGCAATCCATGCCAAGGCCCATGCAGCAGCAAGAATCTCAGCAGTGTCAGAGTGGTAGGAAGACGGGAAGAGATCCATCACATCTTCTGGGACCAGATCAGATATATATCCTCGAAGGGCCCTGGAACCATCAAAGTACTCATAGATAATCACCGCAGCCGACGCAGGAACAAACGATATGTCAGATCCATCGGCTCCTCCAGTGCCATCGGTATAGACGAGGGCACGGGTGGGGGGAAGGAGGGGGAGGAACGGCACATGCTGCTGCAGCACCGCGGAGGTAGCTGGATGCAGGTAGGCTGACAGAGCCTCTTCACACAGCTGATGCACTGAAAAAGGCCAGGGCTGAAGGGGCTGCTCGACAGCAGCAGGCACAGAATGAAAAGGAAAGTCACGGCTACTCATGGGCGGCCGCTGGTCAGAGGGGCCTCTCTCGTCGGGTGGAGGGTCATCCCGACGGAGGCCCACTCGGCGAGCAGCGGCCGCTAGACGTTTCCCGTCGTCACACCACGAGGAGCTGAGCGTGACTGGGAGCGATGGGCTGCCCTCCCGCGGCTGGCCGCACGGCTGGGCGAGCGCCTCGGCGAGCGCGAGCCAGCCTCTGCGCGGCCCGCACGTGCCTCGGGCTCCTCGGTGACAGGCGTCGCTGTAGCCGCACGCGCTGCATCCGCCCCAGCAGCCACGGTGACCGTGCGGCCAGGCGGCCCAGGCGGCTGTCCATGCACACCTGGAGCTCCTCCCATGCCGTCCACGGGGGCCGTTGCAGACGTCCTGCCCGCCGCCTCGGGAGCCCCAGCAGGCCCCGTCGAGAAGGTCACGTGGGCGGTCGGCACGGGGATGTTCTGACCTCCTCCAGCCGACAACTGCATCTGGTGGATGAGGGACTGGAAACCCTGCAGCTGGGCCATCATCGCCGAGATCTGCGTCTGGTGAGCGGCCAACGCTCCGATCGTGGACATGGGCACACCAGCTGGGACTGCACCAGCCACACCACCTGCCATACCCACCGGCGTAGTTCCAGCAGCAGGCGTCGCTGCGGGAGCTGGCTCGGCAGCCCTCTTGGCAGCCTCCTTGGCAGCCTCGTTCTCGGACTGGATCAGGGTCTTCAGCTCGGCAATCGTCTTGGTCATGTGCTCGAGGTCGCGCTTGGCCAGGTCGACGTCCATGGTGGCCTGCTTCACCTGTGTCTGCAAGTCCTCCAGCACGTCGTTCGCCTTCTGTAGGCGCTTCTCGGCACGCTCGAAGGCCTCCTCCCGCTTCTGGAGTTGGGCCTTCACTCCTCTCGCACAGAACAACATTGTCAGCGTGGTCGCAAACTCGAGCACAGCATCGTCGTAGTCCTCGCCCGCGTCGTAGCGGTCGAGGATGATAGCATTCAGGGCCTCCAGTCTGGCTGAGGCCTTCTCCTTGTAGTTCTCGACCTCGGCGTCTGTCGCCTGCGGTCCAGGCGGCGCCCTCCACCTGGGATGCCCACGTGCCACCTGCGGCAGCGCGGGTCGGATGTGCAGGATCTCCTTCGCCGAGCGGTACTCGTCGGAGGCCTTGTCCTCGTCTTCGTCCTTGGCCTTGTCCTTGTCCTTGTCCGTCGGCGGTGCATCTCGCAGTGCGTGAGGCTCGCCAGCGGACTTGTCCCTGCCTTTGCCCCTGCCCTTGCCCCGCGGCCCATCCTGCGACGGTGGGGCACTGCCAGAGCGCCTCGGCTGGCGGCGCCACGGCGGGGCATCGGGCTCGGGCGAACCACACTGGCGACAATCCACACGCTCGTGCCAGTTCTTGCAGGAACAGGTAGAACAGGGCCAGGGAGAAGCAGGCGGCGCCCATGTGACGGACAGGGCAGCCTTGGTCATGTCGACGAGTCGTCCTTGCTGGCGACTGTGATGTCGTTGTAGAAGTCGTCGCGCCGCCTCCAGGCGGAGGAGGACGCGAGCACGTGAGCGGTCCGCTCGGGCACGCCTGTGCCACGCAGGCTCAGAGGCCCTGCCTGCGTGCCGTTGGCGGCCAGCGCGGCCACGGGGCAGCGCTATGGCGGCTGCGAACAAGCGGCGCGTATAGCAGCAGTCCCAGAGGTGAGGGGCGCGGCTACCTGGTAGCCTCCCAGGGCCCCTCGAGCCGGGACGGCGGCTAAGAGGAGGAGAGGAGAAGGAGGAGGACGCCTCTTGGATGCCTCGTGGAGCTTCCCAGGGGCCTCTTGGAGGCCACTTGGGGACCCCCTTGGGCCTCTTGGAAGCCTTTTGAGGCTTGTTCAGGGCTGCTTTGGACGTCTTCGGGCGTCCCTGGCCAGTCGGAAGCCGTCTTGGATGCCTCTCTGAACCGACTTGAGTCCCTCTTGTGGCGCTGCAGGTTCGTCTCGGAGGCCATCTTGTGTGTTTTGGATGCCTCTTGGGCCATCTAGAGGCCCTCTTCGGGCCGACTTGGAGGCCTCTTGGGCCGTCCTAGGGCAGTCTTGGAGGCCTTTGTGCTCACCTTTGGGCGATCTTGGGGGTCTTTTGGGCCGTCAGATGGCCGAAAAGAAACTGCCAAAATATGTGAAAACCCTTGTTTAGAAAATCAGTGATTTAGCCCTCTGCGGACCCTCCTTGAGGACCTCTTGGATGCCTCTTGGGCCGTTTCGGAGGCCTGTCGGGGGCCTCTGGGGCCGTCTTATAGGCATCTTGGATCTTCTGGGGCCCTCTTGCAGACCATCTTGCACCATCTTGGGCGAACTTGAGGGCTCTCCTTGCCGTCATGGAGGCCATCGTAGGCCATCTTGGAGCCATTTGACTCGGAAAAGCCTTGACCACCAGGTCTTCCGCGTGACCAGCGCGCTGTGTCGAAGCCCCAGGCGGATTTCTCTAAACGAGCCAACCCCTGGGACGTGCAGCAAGCCAGGCACCCCAGTGGCAAGACCGCAGGGGGCGGCGGATCGAAGGGCCTTCGGTCCATCCCGGCACCGTGCCTGGGTTGTGGGTCGTATGTCTCTAGGATGTTCGTTGGGATGTGGTGGGGGGGCTCTCGGGGGCCTTCTGGGGGCCGTTTGTAGGCCGCCTCTTGGGAGCCATTTTGGGACCTTGGGGGTCTTTGGGGGCGTCTCTGGGGCCTCCTGGGAGCATCTTGGGCCGGAAGACTCGGGTTTATCGTTCGTGTTCCCTCTCTTGGGCCCTTCTTGGGGTTATGTGTTGGGCCCTCTGAGGCTGTCCTGAGCGCCTCTGGGGCCGTCTTGGAGCACTCTTGGGCCGTCTGGGGACCCTCTTGGGGGCCTCTTGGGATTGGGGCGGTCTTGGGGGGCCTCTTGGGCCGTCTTGCAGCGTTATAAGCTCGGCGTCTTGGGCCATCTGGAGGGTATCGTAGCCAGTCTGGAAGCCTTTTGGACCGTCTCGGGGCACTCTTGGATACTCTTGGGCGCTTCTCACGAATTCTGTGGTTTGTTTCGGGCCATTTTCCACGCGGTCATCGCTCCGGAGGCCCACGCGAGACAACCGGCAGCGCCCGGGACCGCCTGGGAAACCGGGGATCCAGGCTCTTTCAAAACTTTACATCGTTTGACCTCTCAGGGCTACATGAGCCTTGGGGCACTCCACTCTGTTCGTCGGCGAGCGGAGCAAAAGGCCTTCTCAGAAGGCGGCGGGACTTCTCAGAACGTCTCGCGCCTTCTGAGAAGTTCTTGTTTGTCGTCGGGGAAGGCTTTGCAAACGTCTCAGAAGGCCGGGGGGACTTCCGAGCCTTCTGAGAAGGCCTTCTCCTTCCCATTCCCCCCCCCCGCTCGCTGCCGATCCGTGCCAGAGGCACGGTGGCGGATGTTCAAGATTCTTGGGCTCACGCCGCACCGCCGACCCCGTTGGTCTCTCGGGGGCCTCCTGGCAGCACTCTTGAGGCCTTTGGGGGGCCGTTCGGGGGCCTCGTGTGACCTCTTTAGGGCCTCTGGTGGGCCTCTTGGAGCCTCTTGGGGGCTTCTTGGGGGCCTCGTGGGGCTGAGGGCTCGAAATTTCCGTTCGGGTCCCCCGCCTGGGCCTCTCCTGGAGCCGTCTTGGGGGCGTCTTGGGCCGTCTTGGGGCCCTCTTGGGCCGTCTTGGAGCCTTCTTCGGGACTTCCTTGGCCGTCTTGGGGCGATCTTGGAGGCCCCTTGGGCCGACTTGGACGTTGTGAAAGCCTAACTGTGCTAAAATCAACCGTTTCCCTAACGGAAAGAGACGATTTTTGTTTCTGGAGGCCGTCTTGGGACGCTTCTTGGGGGCCTCTTGGGGCGACTCGGGGCCCTCTTGGACCATCTTGTGGGCCTCTTGGGGCACTCATGGCCCGTCGTGAGGCCCGTAACGCGTTCAGCCGGGGCTGGCCGGACCCCCCCCTCCAAACCGGGCCGGGCCCCAGGGGGAGGGTTTGGGGAGGGGGAAGCATCTCACACGCCGATTCGATTCTTCGGAAAATATGAAAAAAATTGGGAAGTGGGGGGAAGACAAAAATCGAGACAATGACTGAAACTATGGTGAATCCTGGGCTTTGTGTGTATTTGTTTGTGTGTTCCTGTGCCCCTCCAAAGATGTCCGTGGACGGCGTGACGAAGTGACGCCTGGGCGGCTGACTGGTGCCTCCCTGGTGGGGCTCGCGAGCCTCAGACCCCAGGGGCAACAGCGACCACCAGGGTCCTCAACTTGCGTCAAGTCGGGCCTGTCCCTCTACAGGAGGAATCTTCAAAACTAGTCCAACAATAGTATGTGGACGAGTTGTTAACCATTCTTGCCCATTTGGGGCGCATTTTTCAGTATGCTGCATTTTTCCCCAAAAAGCCCCCTGTAGGGGGACACGCCCGACCTGGCCCAGGGGACACAGCGACCACCAGGGTCCTGAACCTTGCGGCCCGGCGGCCGCGGTATGTGTGAGGTGGGCGAGCGGCTCGGGCGTTTCTCCGCGGGCACCTGGCAGACCCGACGTGTCTGGTGGGGAAGAAGCCAGAGATCTAACTCGGGGGTGGACAGGGCCCCCAACAGTGACACGTCGATTAGTGAATTGTCCGTTTTCGGTTCTCGAGAGGGCGCGGCGGGCGTTATTTTCCAGGCTTGCGCCCGCCAGGTTTGGGCCTCAGGTCGTTTTCACTAAACCACGTTTTACTAAAGGGAGGTCTGTCCATCCCCGACTAACGTATTGACAAAAATCAAGACGGAGGTTTTTCGCAATTTTCGGCCTCTGGCGACCCTCGCCGGGCCCCAGGATTATCAAAAAGCTATTCAGGATAAGACACCGGTCCTGTGCAATGGGTCGAGACTTCCAGGGACCCCCTATTGAAAAATTACGACATCGGATTTCTGAGAATTTCAATCATGAAGCATGGGATGCCTTCATTGGCAGCGAAATTATGAATCCCTTCTGCTCAACACCCCCCCTGCCCTCTCCAGCGCCGTCCTCCTCGCCCGCGCCAGCGACCCCCTGCGAGACCTGCCTCTGTGGGTCGAGTCGGCGCATCGGGTAATTACTGGACGTCCCTGTTTGATCTGGCTTGGCTGCAGATGCTCCTCAACATCCGACCCGTCACGGATGTTTCTTTCCTGACGTCGGACATGCGGGGGCGGTTTGGCAAATTTCCGCATGTCGTTGTTCTCTATTAGCCTCTTCCGCGTGCTCTCTCTCACTCTCTCTCTCTCTCTCCCTCTCTCCGCTCCCTCCCCCCTGCCAGCTCCAAATTCCTCCGAATCCTCCTCCATCGTTTTCCCTCCTCCCTCGCCCACGGCTCCGCCGACCCACTGCCCGCAGCAGAACCACACTCGAATCGGGTCGGACGAAAGGGGGGGATTGGGAAAGGGGGGGTTACGAATTCTGCTCCATGCAGCTGGTTCCGGCCCCACCGAGGGGCCCATTCTTCGATACATAGCCGCCTCCGACGCCGGGAGGCGCCGGGAAAATCAGCTACGTGAGCTGATTCTCCCCCCCCCCCCCTTTGCTATCCCCCCCTTTCGCCCGGCCCGATCCAAGCTGGGGAGGGATGGGGACGAGGGAGGTGGAGGACGATGCTGAGGAGGAGGAAGGATGATGAGGAAAGGGAGCGTGGGCTTCATGAGGGTGGGGAAGGAGGCTCGCGACAGGGGTGCTCAAGACAAGTATGCGGTTGACGGAGAGAGGAAAGAGTGAGCGAAGTGAGCGAAGTGAGCAAAGACAAATGCTTTTGTTTTGTGGTGTTTCTCTCCCTCTCTCTCCCTCTTTTTCTATCGCCCTCTCTCTCGCGCTCTCTCTCTCTCTCTCTATCACTCTGTATCCTCTCTGTCTCCCTCTACATTCCTCGCGTCGCTGGCATCCAGGACGACACGCCCAGGAGGGATGGGACTTGGGGCGAAGTGACAGAGGCAGAGCCAGTGCCCAGTCTCGTGGCACGCCGCCGGGAGGACCTCGGGAACACCATCCTGGGGAAGTTCGGCATGTCCAGCCCGTCTGCCAACTGCACCCCTCATCTCCCGTGGTGCAATATCTCTCCGGACCTCCCCATCTTCACCTCGCATCCCTCTTGGCCGCCGCCCCTTCCGCCTCATCCTCCTCGTCCTCGCCAGCCCGCCCGTGCACCCTCCCAGCCTCCTGTCGCCCCTCGTTCCTTTTCCCCGTCCGTTCTTCTGCTCCCTGTCGCTTCTCGTCACTTGTCCTTGTCTGTCCATCTGTTCTTCCGTCCCCTGCTGGACATTCCACTCGCCGTTACCCCCGCCTTGCCTCCTACCGCTTCCTTCTCTTATCACCCGCCTCCCCCCACCTTTCTCATCTTCCGCCTTCCTGGTCCTCCTTACCCTTGCACTTCCTCATCCTCTCTCCTTTCCCTCGTCTCCCCCTTCTCATCCCGCATCCCTGCCTCTAACATCCCACTCCTACCCTCACCCATCGGCGGCACTTTCGTCGTTGCTGCTTCTTGGAGCATTCCGAGAGGGGTATGTCTGCCGCTCGTGACTCAAGCAGTGGCGAAGCGTCTTGTCTTGCCCATCGGCCCACCAAAGAATGTTCTAAACATTTTTTGGTGGTCTGCACGAAATGTTGTTAGAACATTTCTGGCTGAAACTGTTTTGTTTCAATACGTCGGGCTTATGTTCAAAGAACGCTTGTGGGTTATATGAACATGTCGTGGTAGGCCTATAGGAATGCCGAGACGTTCCGTCCCTGCTCAAGCGACATCCCCTCCAACCTTAAGTCGGGCATGTCCCTCCTCAGGAGGACTTGAAAAGTAGTCCAACAACAGTCTGGGAAAGATGTGTCGACTATTCTCGAACATGCTTGAACATTTGTTGACAAGCTTTCATGTCTCTTGCGAACACCGCCTGTAGGATAATGATGCTCCAACCTACTTTAGCCTTGATCGCCAGGAAGAAGTTCGAGCACCAGCAAAGTACCCCCAAACTCGAGGACTTCCACGTGTCGGGCCCTGGGAGACACTGTTTCGACACTCTTTCGACACTTTTCCAGGTGCTCGAAATTATTTCTGGGATGTGGTCCGTACGGTAGGTTCGCGTCGTGTCGACCAGCGGCGACCCCGCCAGCGGCGTTCAACTTTGAACGCCGCCGGCGACCCGGAATCGGTCGATGTTGAACGATCGGACGTTGCGGCAGCGGCCGATCGTTCAAGGTTGAACGATCCCTGCGGTGTCAGAAACCAACGCTGGGGTCGGCACGACACGGACCTGCCGTAAGTACGATGGGAGCAACATAACTGTGGGAGGACATTCCCGACCAAGCTCCAATCGGGCCGGACGAAAGGGGGGGATCGGGAAAGGGGGGGTTACGAAATTTGCTGCATGCAGCTGGTTTCGGCCTCACCGAGGGGCCCATTCCTCGATACATAGCTCCATCCGGCGCCGGGAGGCGCCGGGAGAATCAGCTACGTGAGCTGATTCTCCCCCCCCCTTTGCTATCCCCCCCTTTTGCCCGGCCCGATCCAACCCCTCCCCGGTCCACCGACAACTTCAAGCTCGAGCAGGACCCCGGCACCGGCAGCTACTCGGTCAAGTATCCGAGCCGGCCGTCGCCCCGTCCTTGCCCCCCCCCCCCACCGCCCCAGCAGCCTCGCATCTCTCAGGGAGGGAGGAGGGGGCGGAGGAGGAGGAGGAGGAGGAGGAGGAGGAGGAGGAGGCGGAGGCGGAGGAGGAGGCGGAGGAGGCGGAGGAGGGGGAGGAGGAGGAGGAGGAGGAGGCGGAGGAGGAGGAGGAGGAGGTGGAGGCGGAGGAGGCGGAGGCGGAGGCTGAGGCGGAGGCGGAGGTGGAGGCGGCGGAGGAGGAGGAGGAAAAAGAAGAGGAACAAGAAGAATAATGAGGGGGAGGAGCAGGAGGCGGAAGAAGAGTTTTAATAATAAGATAAGAAGAAACATAATGAGGAGGATGATAAGAGGACAAGGGATAATAATAGTAGTAATAATACGATTAATACTAATAATAATAATAATGATACTGATAATAAGAGGAGGACGAGGAGGAGGAGGAGGAGGAGGAGGAGGAGGGAAGACTCCTCCCTCGATATCGAAGTACCAATTGTTTCTAGAGTTCCAGGTTTTCCTGTTCTGCCGCGCGGGCTCCAGGGACGAATGGTCGAGCGCATTCCGTCGCGCACGTTCTTTGCGTGATGTGCGCGGTGTGTTTTTTTTTTCGCGCATCGGAGCTTCCTCGGAGATTCCACGCTGCATTCTGTGTTGCTCTTGGGGGGCCCGCGAGTCGCAGCTCCCGCTGCGCGATTTCTGAGGTAACCCCTTCGAGTGATATTCGCGGGCGCAGGGGGAGGCGCGCGCTGCGCCCAATCGCGCGCGGCGCCGTGCGTGAATCAGTTGGCCGCGCCCGTCGGACCGCCCAGAGACTATTTCCGGCGGATCGTGGAATGTTTCAAAAGACGCTTCTGGCCTGTTTGCAAGAGCGGCGCCCTCTCCCGCAGCACGTGGGGCTGGAGTTCGCGAGGCGCCGCTGACGGCTACACCACCGTCCCTTTTCCTCCCGGGACTTCACTTGGGAACCCCAAGCCGGGTGGTGAGATACCAGGTGGCGACCTTGAATCCCCAAGAAGGTCACCGCTGGGTTTGGGGACGCGGGGTCACCACCGAGTTTTGTGACCCCTGGACCCACCAGTGTCCGGGACATCCAAACCGGGTGGTGACACCAAATCACCCGAAACTCACCGCCAGGTGTTGTCACCACCACGTTCGGGGACTACCAATTCACCACCGGGCTCCTGTCCATGGTGTACCTTTTCCTGCACGTCCCGTTCGGCACCGCCCGATCCCCGGGCTCCGCCCACCCTCGGGCGCGTGAGGCCCCGCCCGCCCTTTGCCCCCTCCCTGTCCATGACAGTTGTGCGCGTCCCGCGGAACTTTCAGCGGAAGGGGGTCGCTCTCGCCCTGCTGATCAGAAAAGTTTGCAAGAGCGGCTTCAGAATTTATCACAACGTTTGGCAACCCCCGCCAACAAAAACAGTCTGGAGGGGTGCAATGCGCCCGCCGCGCAGGACATCTGAAGATTTCGCTGGAATTTTTTCAAATGGATTCCAGAATGTTTCAAAATCAACTGCGGAATTGTTCAAAAAACATATTCTTGGATTTGTCAAAAAGCAGGCCGGCCATGTTCAAACACGTTCCCGGAATTTTTGTCAAAACTACCCCCGGAGAGTTTTGCAGAGTCACGAGTGGTCTGCCTTGCCAGGTTTTTGGGAATTCGCCGACGCGCGCGGTACGCGGCAGTGGGCGATGGGGCGGTGTGCCACCTTCCCCCCCGCGCTCGGCAACAAAAAGGGTGGTTAGCAATTGCCAAAGAAGCCCTTTACGGAAGACCATTCGAAAGCGCATGGGTGACCGACCGACGGCGCCAGGCAAAGTAGACAATACTCCACGACAGGTGTACCCCGCGCGAAACCTGCTAGAAATTTTGTAATCAGTGGAACGCATCAATAGCAAATTGTGTCAAGCAGTCCTCCTCGTTCGAATCTCGGCGCGACCATCGAGGGCAGGCGGACGCTGCAGAGTCCATCGGGGAACATTTATCTAGGCATCCCAGATGGAATCCGAAGATCGGGGGTCCGCGTGGTGAATCGGTGGGGAATCTCCTCTCGTCCTCCTCCTCCTCCTCCTCCATCTCCATATTTTCCTCCCCCTCCTCCTCCTCCTCCTCCTCCTCCTCTTCCTCCTCCTCCTCCTCCTCCTCCCTCCCTCCTCCTCCTCCTCCTCCTCCTCCTCCTCCTCCTCCTCCTCCTCCTCCTCCTCCTCCTCCTCCCCCCCGTCTCCTCTCCCACTCCCACTCCTCCAGGCAGGCACTTGCGGGCGGGCGAGGATCACCCACCTTGGGGCCTATAGGCCTTCCAGATGTGGTCTGGGTACATGGGGTCGGATGATCGCGCCGCGTGGGGTCCGAAATTAGCCACGCCGGATGCATCGCTGACGCCGCCGACGATGCATCGGCCATGCATTGGTGATGCTTCGACGACGGCGCGGTGCATTGGTGATGCATCGGCGATTCATCAGCGATGTGGCGCGGTCCTCCGACCCCATCTGCTCGGACCCCATCTAGAAGGTCTCTGATGACACGCTGTGCGAAAATAGTCCGCGCGTTGCTGCTGAAGCCGCACAGGGCCTTCGAACAGAGGCGAGGGATGCGCACGCTGACGGGCTGCTGACGACAGCGTGACATCGGCATCCGTTCTCCTTGCCGAGTCCAGGAGGTCAGGATGCGACCTTCGATTGAGGATCAACTACATCAACAGAAACATTCGGAACCCCGCGCGGATCTCTTGGATTTGCGTTGAACCCTCATGGAGGCGGTTGCGGCTCCGCCCTTGGCGCGCTCCGCGCGTCAGGGAGGGGGTCCAGCACCGATCCAAGAAATCCACTTTGGACCTCGTCCTTCCCTCCTTCCCTCCCTCAAGTGTATGGTCAGGACGCTTGTTGCTCCTCTGAAATTGCAGCTCCTGGGACTTTCAATTCGGCATCGGCGCTGGTAGGTCCAGGTCGCCCCCACAAGGCGCGAAGGCAATCGAACCTCGCTCCTCGCGGCTTGGGTTGGAGAAGCTCCCTTCTCCCAGACGGCGGCGCGAGGGCGAGAAGGTGACCGCGCATTGGGGCGCGATGCGCGAAGTAGGTATACCCATCGGTCGTTGAAAGTAGGTATTTATGGGCTCCCAGATTCCAGCTTCACCTCTTCCGTCCTCCCAAGGAGGCGGACGCAACCCCATCTACTTTCAACGCCTTCCTACTTCATGCTTCGACTCACTTTGTCCGACCGATGGGTCCACGTGGTCGATAACCAGCCCAATCTGGCACCGCTCCCACCGAATGCGCTCAATCCTGCTCAAGCGGGTTCTGTCATGGAACGCGTCGGATGGCCTCCGCATCGGGCGGAGGGACCCCCGATCCCTTCCCTCGTTCTTGCAAAGGGCCTCCCAGGAGCGCCTCCCGGAGCGGAGCACAGGCCTCGAGCGCCGCGGGGCCTCTGCCCTGCTCCCCTCGTAGGGGAACAACTAGCGACATAAACATCACAACTCGGAGGTCCGCGCGGAATTCTCTGATCGGCGCTGGGGCCCCCCGGCGGCGCCTCCGGCGCCGCCCCTGGCGCGCTCCGCGCGCCAGGGAGGTGGGTCCAGCGCCGATCTGAGAAATCCGCGCGGACCTCCGAGTTTTTATGTTTCTATGCCACTCTCTGTTCCCCTACCCCTGTTCCCCCACGGTGTTTGTTCCTGGACTGCTCGGTGCTCGGCGTCTTGGCGCCCTCTCGGGCCGTCTTGAGCGCCCCTTGGGCCGTCTTGGGGCCCTCTTGGGCCGTAAAGGAGGAGGAGGAAGAGGAAAAGGATGATGAGGAATGAGGAGAACGAGGACAAGGAGGAGGATGAAGAAATGAGGGGGAGGAGGAGGAGGAGGAGGAGGAGGAGGAGGAGGAGGAGGAGGAGGAGGAGGAGGAGGGGGCGGTCTTGGGGGCCTCTTGGGCCGTCGTCAGCGCTCCTCACTGCGCCTCTCCTCCGTCTCCCCTCCGGCCTCCTCCCGGCGTCGTTCCGAGCGGTGCTCGGGCCGTGCTCCCTCGCTTCTCCTCCTCCCTGGGGGGGGAGAGCCGAGCGCGGCCTGCCCGTGCCGCGGCAGCCGGCGCCCCCCCCCCAGGGGGAAGCGGTGGATGATAGGCCGCAGTTCACCACCTACCAGACCACCCCAACCCAACCCGAAGGCCTCAATTTGCTCTTCATTTCCAGTGGGGGGGGGGTCGGGGAACGTCGAAAAAACACGTGGAACCCGTACCCCCCCCCCAACCCGAAATTCGGGTCAAATTCGGGTCTTCGGGTTGGGTTGGGGTGGTTTGGTAGGTAGTCAGCAGTGGGGCAGAACGGGGGAGGAGGAGTCAGCATGGAACTAACAGCTGGCAGCAACCCAAGGAATTCGCCGTGGGATCTGTTCTCTTCTTTAAAAAAACAGACGGTGCTCACACATGTATACGCAGACGACGCTGGCGGCGGCCATTCGAAGACAAGGCCGACGAACATCGTGTGCGCTCCCTTTCTCTCCCTCAAAAAAAAACAAAAAAATAACGGGGGAGGAGGAGGCGTGGACTGCTTGGAGTAGCGATGGGTCCCGTTTCCATGGGCAACTGGCGCGCTCCAGCGCCACATCAGGCGGCACTGGCGTCATGCCTCGGGGGTAAGTTACGGTCTCCGATCCGTGGATCTGGCGCCCATGCGCAGAATCCACGAATCCCTAATTCATGTTGTAGCGTGCGCCCGAGATGAAAATGATGCGTGCGAGTAGGGTCCCCCGTGCGGATCAACTTCCTGAAATTCGGCTTTGGTGGTCCTTTCACGATGCAGGATGAGGGTATCTGGCCCATTGTCAGACCTTTTGATACTGTTGCAAACTCTTTCCACTGTGTGCGGCGTTCTGGCGAGAGCCGCATAGGCCCTCCATCTCTGAAACTGTTCGCCACCCTGAGTTCAGAGCCGCATGTTGAAAACTGCCGGCCTTCCATTCTTGAAGGTGTTGCAAGCATATAAAACAAATGTATTCAGCGTTTAGGCGAGAGCCGCATTAAACAAACCGCTTGGACTCCATGTTTGAAGCTGGTGCGAGCTTGCAAGACGAATGCACACGGCGCTTAGGCGGGAGTCGGCTATTAACAGGTATTGCAGTTATTTAGTTCTGGGATCGTAGATCGGCACGATCGAAATTGGTACGGAAACAATGGGTTCAAAGTCCAACAACAGTTCCCGTTCGTTTTGAACTGGACTCGTTGTCCGCACCTCCGCGGACGTTGTCGATTCGAGACAGAAGGCCGTTTGCCCGACAACGGCCGCTGTCGGTTTTGGACAATCTTTGTTGTTGGGTATCGTACCCATATTCCTCGTGCCAATTTTGTGTCCAGAGTAGATTGGCACGGACGTCCCAAACGACACGCCAAGCCACGTCCGGCGGTGCGACAGGGAAGAGCTGTTCACAAGGAAGAGGGATGTGCCAGGGTGGGTAGACGATGAAGGGGGGACAATGGCCGAGGGAGGACGAGGAGGGAGAGAGACTGGAGAGGGGAGGCAGCAGAATTGAGGAGGAGGAGGGGGAGGAGGAGGAGGGGGAGGAGGAGGAGGCGGAGGCGGAGGCGGAGGAGGAGGAGGAGGAGGCGGAGGCGGAGGCGGAGGAGGAGGAGGAGGAGGAGGAGGAGGAGGAGGAGGAGGAGGAGGACGAGCGGATTGAACACCTGTGCCCGCCTCGCACCCCCAGCGACCCCTCGGGGGCGGCGGATCAGAATTGAGCGCGCGCGCGCTTTTCCCGCTGCCGGGCGTGTGAGCGCGGCTGATCACAGAGAGCGCACGCGCGCGCGCCAAGAGCAGTCGGGGGGCCGGCGGGCCAGCTGATGGATGGCCAGAGGATGGGACCCCCAGGGATGGGTAAAACGACGCGAAGATCGGGACAAAATCGGATCGGGATAACTCGAAATCTCTGAGAATCGGCGGGTTTGGAGGATGTATTGGGCGCCGCGGCCGCTCCAGAGCGTTCCGGAACGCTCTGAGAGCGCTCCAGAACGCTCTGGAGCGATTTATCCCGATCCTAGCCCTGTTTTAATGGGGCCCTGAAGGGCAGGAAGGGGCTGCCAGGCTGGACTTTGCACTGTCTGAGGCCAGTCGTGGGTTGCAGGGGATCCCGATTCTTCCTTCAGTGCCTTCGATCGTTGCTCATGCGTCGTCTCGCCGTGCTCTCAGGCCTTGCAGTGCTCACGCATGTGTCAGTCTTCTCTGGCGGCGAAGAATCAGGAGGGGACAAAAACACAGACGCAATTCACCGTCGACTCCCAGGAACATATGGGAGAATATGGGAAGTGGGGGGGAAGACGAAAACCGAGAAACTATGGGAAAATCTGGGGTGGGGGATCCTGGGATTTGTGTTTATTAATTTGTGTGCCCCATGGCCCCTTTGAAGAAACGAGCAGAGCCACATAACCATAGTATTCGCATACGGCACGGCCGCTTCCTCTCGGGCCACGGGTCATGGCTAGGTCGTCTCGCGCCCGGGGGGGCCTCCGAGAGTCCCTGGTGACTTCCTGATGCGCACAGCGGTGGAGGCCGAGTTTCGCGTGCAGCGCTGTGGTCGCGAAAGAAGCATCTGAGCGACGCAGACACATGGGTCCAGCAGTGGGGAAGCGTCCTGGCTCGCCTACAAGCCCACCCCAAAGATGGTCTACGAACCTTTCGTGGTCTGCGCGAAGTATTTTTTGGAACATGTCTGGCTGAGACTGGATTGATTTAGGACATCGGGCTTTTGTTCTGAGGACATCGGTTTCGTTATTGAAGCATTTTTGGATTCTAAGAACATTTCGTGGTAAGCAAACAAGGGACGCAGGGACGGCCCGTCCCTGCTCAAATGGGGTCGTCCGCACCGACCTTGGCGCCCAAGCTGCCCGCGTGTGGTCGCGCGTAAGCGCCCTCGTTCGCAGTGTGGCGTGCCAAGCTGGTGACCCCTCAAGCCGCAGTGTATGGTCGCAGTGTCGTCTCGCGCAAGGTGAACGTTTTCTTATTCGGCGTTTCGACATTGGGCGGGAGAAGGGGGGAGGGGGGGTCTGGCTCTGGACCTCTGCCGAATGCGACGGTCTGCCACCGTGCGTCCTATGGGGATGGCCCCACCTGCTCGAGACAGGCGCCCAAAACAGCCAAGATCTACTCCACGTGGGGAGGAGGGGTGGGAGGGAGGGAGCGAGTGCCCGCGCCGATCGGCAAAACAAGGAATCAGAAAACGACGACCTCCTCCTCCTCCTCCTCCTCCTCCTCCTCCTCCTCCTCCACCTCCTCCTCCTCCTCCTCGTTCTCCCCCTCTTTCTTCTCCTCTACGTCCTCCGTCCTCCTCCTCCTCCGTCGTCTCCTCTCTCTTGTCCTCTGCCTCCTCCCCCTCCTCCCCCTCCTCCTCCTCCTCCTCATCCTCCTCCCTCCTCCTCCTCCTCCTCCTCCTCCTCCCCCTCCTCCTCTCGACAAGGCAGGGAGCAAGGAGGCGATCGCCTTCTCTTCGTCCCTGTCTGAGGCCGCCCGTCCTCCGGGCCCCGCGCCCCCGCGCGAGAGCCCGCCGAGCGGAGGCGTGGGCGCTCCCCCCCGAGCGAGGGTGGAGCGGCGGCACTGAAGTCGGGCCTGTCCCTCTGCAGAAGGGATATATATATATATACATATATCGAGATATCTATATATCTATATATCGATCTATCTATCTGTCTATATATTTATATGTATATATCGATGTATCTATCTAGCTATATAGCTATCGATCTATCTAAATATCGATATATGTATATCTATATATATATATATATCAATCTATAAAGATCTATATGTCTATCTATCTATATATATATATATCTATATATCTATATATACATCTATATATCTATCTATCTTCATATATAAACATATATATGTAACTATATAAGTGTATAAACACATATATATATATATACATATATATATATACCTACCTGTCTATCTATCTATACATCTATGTATATGTATATATGTGTGTAAATAGAACTCCAACAATACTGATACGAATAATACTAAGAAGAAGACGAGGAAGAATGAGAAGAAGAAGAAGAAATACCGCCCCCCCCCCCGGCCCTGGGTCCCACACCTCCCCGCCACATCTCAGGGACGCTCCCGGTACCACTTCCCCGGCCTTTCCGAAGAGCCTCCACAGCGCCCCAGGAGGGCCCAAGACGCCTCCCAGGCGCCCCCAGAATGCGAAAGGATGGTCCAACACGCTCGGCAGCCCAATTCAGCCTTCCGACGACTCTCGAGGCTCCCAGGTGGCCTCCAAGAGACCCCAAGAGAGGTCCGAGAGGCGTCCCGGACGGCCCGAAGAGGCCCAAATCGTAGATTTTCATGTGTTTTTGTTTATGTTATTGGCTTCTCGCGTTTTCGAGCTTCCAAAGCTCCTAGAGCGCCGAAGAGCCGCCCAAGACCGCCCCAAGACCACCCCAAGACGACCCCAAGGAGCCCCCAGAACGGCCCAAGACGCTCCCAAGCAGTCTCGAGCTGGTGGCACCTCGTTGTGGGCATGCCCCCAAAGAGTTTCCGGAAGGAGGTGCCACCAGCTCGAGGGGAGGGAGCGCCCCCATCTGGCTGGTGGTAGTGGCACTTTTGTTTCTCCTGAGGTTTGGGAACAGAGAGTCAGAGGAGGAACAGGTAATTACCCATACCGCTACCCATCCCTCGTTTTCCCCCTTTTGGGCCCCTTGAGCGGTCCTCGTCGCCACCGCTGGATTCGCCTTGAAATTCTGGTCAGAATGCACCCTGGGAGAGGTCTGGGGAGTAGCGGCATCGGTACCTTTTGGTTCCCCACGAGAGATCTAGTTGGTATCGTTCGGACGTGCGCATTTTTTTTGTCCTCGCAGGCCATCGAGGAGCATCTTGGACCTTCTGCTGGCGAGCAGGCGCGCGAGACCGAAGCAAGCACGGGGGATGGACGTCCGAGCGATGGCAGGCGCACATCAACATGGATTTGCGGAGGTTGGCGCGGATGGCTCGGAGCGGCGCTGGGGCCCCGTGGCCAGGCCAAGGGGGGCGGCGCCCCTGGCGCGCTCCGCGCGCCAGGGAGGAGTTTGTCACGCCGATCCGAGCCATCGGCGCGGACTTCCCATATCAGAGCGTGAATTCTTTACGCTTCGCGTATCCCCACCAGCCCATCTCACAGCAGCAGCTCTCGCGAAGCATGTCGACAGTTGTGTTTTTCAGGCGTGTGTCCGCTGGGCTCCGTATATCTCCCCTGTCCCTCCTTCCTCCCGCCTCCTTGTGAATCCTCCTTGTGGGGGGAGCGGGAGAAGGACGAGGCGGAGGAGGAGGGAGAGAAAGCGCTCCTCGTGATTTGAGTCGTTTGGGGTTTCTCGTCCTGGTGTGAGTCGTTCGGGCCCTTCTTCCTGGTGTGAGTCGTTCGGGCTCTTCGTGGTGTGAGTCGTTCGGGCTCTTCGTCCTGGTGTGAGTCGTTCGGGCTTCTCGTGGTGTGAGTTGTTCGGGCCCCTCATCCTGGTGTGAGTCGTTCGGGCCCCTCCTCCTGGTGTGACTCGTTCGGGCTCCTCGTGGTGTGAGTCGTTCGGGGCCCGCGTCGTGGTGTGAGTCGTTCGGGCTCCTCGTGGTGTGAGTCGTTCGGGCGCCTCGTCCTGGTGTGAGTCGTTCGGGCCCCTCCTTGTGGTGTGAGTCGTTCGGGCTCTTCGTGGTGTGAGTCGTTCGGGCCCCTCGTCCTGGTGTGAGTCGTTCGGGCTCATCGTGGGGCCTCTTGGGGGCCTCTTGGAGCCTCGTGGGGGCCTCTTGGGGGCCTCTTGGGGCCTCTTGGGGGCCTCGTGGGGCCCTTGGGGGCCTCGTGGGAGCCTCTGGGGGGCCTCGTGGGAGCCTCTGGAGGCCTCTTGGGGGCAGCTTGGGAGCCTCTTGGAGGCCTCTTGGGAGCCTCCTGGGGGCATCTTGGGGCCTCTTGGGGGCTTCTTGCGACCTCCTCAGAAGCGCAAATGAGCGCTGCCCCCGGAGAAGGACAAACTGAGCCCAAAACCTTCGTAAAATCAATAATTTTGAGACTGTGGGCCATCTGGGGGCCTCTTGGGGCCATCTGGAGGACCTCTGGGGGCCCTCTTGGGAGGCTTGTATAAGCGCTGCCCCTCGTCCTGGTGTGACTCGTTCGGGCTCCACGTGGTGTACGTCGTTCGAGGCCCGCGTCGTGGTGTGAGTCCTTCGGGCTCCTCGTGGTGTGAATCGGTCGGGCGCCTCGTCCTGGTATGAGTCGTGCGGGCCCCTCGTTGTGGTGTGAGTCGTTCGGGCTCTTCGTGGTGTGAGTCGTTCGGGCCCCTCGTCCTGGTGTGAGTCGTTCGGGCTCCTCGTGGGGCCTCTTGGGAGCCTCTTGGGGGCCTCTTGGGGCCTCTTGGGCGCCTCTTGGGAGACTTTTGGGGGCCTCTTGGGAGCCTCTTGGGAGCCCTGGGGGCCTCGTGGGAGCTTCTGGGGGGCCTCTTGGGAGCCTCTGGAGGCCTCTTTGGGGGCGGCTTGGGAGCCTCTTGGAGGCCTCTTGGGAGCCTCCTGGGGGCATCTTGGGGCCTCTTGGTGGCTTCTTGCGACCTCCTCAGAAGCGCAAATGAGCGCTACCCCCAGAGGAGGACAACATGAGCCCAACACCTTCGTATAATCAATACTTTTGAGACTGTGGGCCATCTGGGGACCTCTTGGGGCCATCTGGAGGACCTCTGGGGGCCCTCTTGGGAGGCTTGTATGAGCGCTGCCCCTCGTCCTGGTGTGACTCGTTCGGGCTCCACGTGGTGTACGTCGTTCGAGGCCCGCGTCGTGGTGTGAGTCGTTCGGGCTCCTCGTGGTGTGAGTCGGTCGGGCGCCTCGTCCTGGTATGAGTCGTGCGGGCCCCTCGTTGTGGTGTGAGTCGTTCGAGCTCTTCGTGGTGTGAGTCGTTCGGGCCCCTCGTCCTGGTGTGAGTCGTTCGGGCTCCTGGTGGGGCCTCTTGGGAGCCTCTTGGGGGCCTCTTGGGGCCTCTTGGGCGCCTCTTCGGAGACTCTTGGGAGCCTCTTGGGAGCCTCTTGGGGGCTCTGGGGGCCTCGTGGACGCCTCTGGGGTGCCTCGTGGGAGCCTCTGGAGGCCTCTTGGGGGCAGCTTGGGAGCCTCTTGGAGGCCTCTTGGGAGCCTCCTGGGGGCATCTTGGGGCCTCTTGGGGGCTTCTTGCGACCTCCTGAGAAGCGCAAATGAGCGCTGCCCCCTCAGAAGGACAAAATGAGCCCAAAACCTTCGTAAAATCAATAATTTTGAGAACAAGGAGCAGCAGCGCTGGCCCCTCAGACGGCCAAAATGGGGCCAAAACCGTAGTAAAATCAAGGATTTTGGCTTCAGAGAAGAGGAGAGCATTTTTTCGTGGGCCTACCCCGCTTTCGCTTCCAGGCAAAACCAAGCCATACCACGCGCCTCCTCGTCAAGCGGCCTGACCAGTACAGGCTGTACTTTGGCATCGTTTGGTATCTCTTGGAAGCGAGGGTGGTCAAAAGCGAGGTAGGTTTGTTTACCCCCTACCATAGTCTTAGTCCCTGCTCCAGTTCAAGTCGGGCATGTCCCTCGCCAGGACGAGCTCGCCAGGACGGCATATCCCTCGCCAGGACAGACATCCACGTGCTTGTTCCGACTTTCTGCTTTTCTTCCAACATCCGCCTGCAGGGCGACATATTCGACATGTCGGGCCGAGGTATAAGATCGAAGCCCATTCGGGGACGGCAACCTTGTGCTCTTCGTGTCTGTTGGACGTTCCCTTGTGCATCCTGGGGAGGGTACCCTTGGATGTTCTGTTTGTTGTGGCCGACGGAAGTCGAAGAAGAACAGACGGCATAAACATGAACCTTTGGCGCTCCGCGCGGATTTCTTTGACCTGCGCTGGAGCCCCCAGGCGGCGCCTCCGGCGCCACTCCTGGCGCGCTCAGCGCGCCAGGGAGAGGGTCCGGCGCGGATCCAAGACATCCGCGCGGAGCGCCAAAAGTTGATGTCGATTGCGCTGTTGTGTTCGTTCAGGTGGGTATGTGTTTTTCCTTAAAGTTTATTCGTTCAGGTGTTTTATTCGTTTCAGGTGTTGATGTGTATGTTGCTTTTGTTTCGTTCTTGAGGCGATGGGTATCCCTATCATTCAGCACCTCGAGACTGGATACTCAATGGTGGCAGAACTGACACGGTTTCGCCGTCCATGTTGCACCAGTCATTGGCAACCCGAGCAGGGGCGCGTCCGCACGCAAAAAAGGTTTCGTGTGCTTGCGGGATGCTCTTCTGGCCCAGGTCCGACTGTGCGTTTACGCCCATTCTGGCTCCTCGGGGAGCGCCGTCCCGGCCTCTTCTGGGGCCGTCGGGCACTCGGGCCTCGCGGCCAGGCGCTGGTGCGTCAGGGGAGGGATCTCGAGAGGCTCTCGCCTGGCTCCACTCGGAGGGCGGTGCCGTGCACACTTCTGGGCGTCGCTTGCGGGGGCACGGGAGGGGTGGCGACAAATGCGCGGGCGATATTTGTATCCACATGCAGTGCGTCATGGAATTTCACGGAAGGCGCCCCGCACGGCCGAGGCGCACTGGATGTGGGCCAACATCGAACCTCTCCATAGGGGCCAGATTCTTATCCCGTGCGCCTCGGGGTTCTGGGGAAGAGAGCCCGAAACTCCAAGCTGCAGTGGACATGGACACGCATCTCTTGCCCGCAGAATCGGGGAGAAGAAGGGTGCCCTTGGGGCCCGAAGGCCCCCTTCTGGGCCCCAAAGGGCTCTCCCCGTCTGCAGCCCGCGCTGCCCCCCACCCCCCCCCAGTCATCGCCCCCCCATTTATCGTTAGTTCGGGCATGTCCTCCTACAGGTGGATTCTGGGCGAAAAGCAAGAAGTAGTCAAGCCAATCTTCAAGAGTGGTCGAAAAAAAGCGATGCAAACATTGTCCCCTGATTGTTTGGACTATGTTGGAATATTCCTCCTGTTGAGGGACGCACCCAACTTAAATTTATCGCCGCCCAACGCTGAGCTTCCACGAAATGGCGCTTTTCGGAGGGGTGTTTATCAGTCGTCCTCGACTTTTGAGAGATGTTCTGGGTGGCCGTGGCGGCCTCCTTCGGACATCCTGGGATGGGCCAGGGGCCTTTCCCAGTTTGAAGCATATCCCTGTCCCTATGTTTGGTATCACCGTACCTCGGGGCCGATCTTAGGGATCCCCCTTCAGCTTCTGAGGGCACATCCCGAAGGTCGTCACCGCTTTTGGCTTGCCGATCTTAGGGATGGGGATAAGTTCGGGTCTGGTTACCCATCGGTCGTTGAAAGTAGGTATTTTGGGATCCCCATATTCCAATCTCTACTTCCAACGCCTTCCTACTTCATGTTTCTACCTACTTCTTCCGACCGATGGGTATACGCCCGATTCTTGGCCATGCCGCCGAGCGGTTGTGAGGAAACGGGTCCTGGAGTCTGCGAACAGTCTCGGGAGCGCCCATGGGTCCTCCTCGGCCCCCCGGCCGTCACGGGCCGGCTCTCGTTCCTGAGCCGACCAGTCGGGGCATCGGCGGCCCTCCTGAGCAGTGGGCGCCGAAGGCCCGTGGTGGGCCCTTTGCCCTCCTCCTCCTCCTCCTCCTCCTCCTCCTCCTCCTCCCTCCTCCTCCTCCTCCTCCTCCTCCTCCTCCTCCCTCCAGCCGCCGCTCTGGCACACAGGAGCGACGGGCGGCAGGGGGAGGCAGGCCAAGAGGCCTCCCGCTGGGCACCAGGCGGGCGAGTGCGCGCAATGGTGCGGCCCGTGGGCCAATGGGCGCTGCGTGCACTCGGGTTCAACCCGCTGTGCGCCACGGGCACCAGGATGCAGGAGATTGTTCAGAGCTGTGCGAACATGGATCTGGTATTGTTGGCAGGCACCCAGAGGAGTCATCGCAGAGTAGAAGAGGTGCTGACCACTCGAGTACAGCACCGGCTCATATTGGAAGCTGAAGCGACAACATCGCAGTTTTCTAACAAGTCCACAGGATGTGCGATCATATTAGGTAGCAAGTTCAGTGAGAAGCATGTGAGACAAGTGTGGGCTAGTCCACCTGAGGCGGGAGGGAGGGCGGTCGCGGCTCGTATTCGTCGAGGTCCTCTGGACCTAGCGGCAGTGGCAATGTACCTACCGCCCCAACCGAAGTATGCAGCGGAACAGCCCCAGTATATGGCCACGGTGAAGCTGATTGGATCATGGTACGAAAACATACTTCAGAGCCTACCGTGTCGATGCATACCGCTGGTGTACGTAGACCTCAACGACGGCCAGGGGATCTCACGAATATCGGGCAAGTGGACGAGTATCGAGTCGACGGCGGTGGGCGAAGGAAGGTGCAGAGAACAACGCAGAGGAGGAGCTGGTGAAGTATTCAGGCTCATCAATCAACGACAGCACATGTTCGCGATGAATACGATGAAGAACAAGTTGGAGCACACATGGTACGGCGCGAAGGGTGTAAGCAGTTGTATAGATTATCTTTTCCTCCCGACTGGAATGATTGATATGGTTTCAAGATGTTCCCCGTTATTTGGATTGGGTGCAGAATTACAGGCCTATCGAGGGCCACCACCACGGGACCACGTCCCCTTGCATGTCGAGTTGCAGGGTATGCAGCCGCTGGAACGGGAAGCAAACTCGACGGAGACGAGAACGCGCTGGAATCTCGATGATATGATGAGGTGCCTACGAAAAGGACATCGGAGGGGTGAGTTTCTTTCGGCGGTAGAGGCTTCGTTGAATGAGAGCGAGGACACGTGGAGGGCTATGCTGTCCATGGGCCGACCTGACGAGATCTTCAAACACATGGAGGACACCCTCGTGAAGGTTGGACAGCAGCACTTCGGTCACCACGTGTCCAGCGATCTTTTGTATCGGCAGGAGGCATCAGAGCGGGCCGAACTTCTTCGGGAGCGAGCTCGCCTCCGCAGATCGAGAGTGGGTATGAACGAGGAGGATGAAGCACTGGCAGAATGTGAATCGAGATTGGCGCAGCTAAGTCAGAAGCTACGGCGTCGGCGGCAGCATTTTGCTCGAGTCCGACAGCAGGGCCTACTCGAGGAGATCGAGGAGGCCTGGGGACGACGTCACATGGCCGAAGCGATGCGGCTATCACGGGCAGCAGCTCATTGTCGTTACGGTCCAAAGCGTCGAGACGGCAGGCTGCTCCGTGGAGGTCATCTTACTTCAGAGGTGTTGATCAATCATTGGTCGCAGGCAGGCTGTGAAGGTGGAATGTCAGCATCTGTGATTCCAGACTATGAGGAATGGTTGGAGTCTTTTCCGCCTGGCCCCATACCTTATATTTCGGCAGAAGATTGTATATTGGCAGAGGAAGACAAGCAGCGGGTGACCAAGTATTTCCGCTCGGCCACGAAGCGCCGAGCAGTGCCGACGGGCACGACACCAGCTGAACTATGGCTCCTTTGCCTACGGCCGATGGCAAATATTAGCACAGAGGGGCAGGGTTTGGGCTTCCAGCAGGAGTTTCCAGAGATGAACTTGTTCGGGAAAATCTTGGAAGGGGGGACTCCGCTTGATCAGGGCAACGAATAGGACACCGATGAGATGGCACTGTAGTTCGGGGGCACAATTACGAAAAAACGCGAAGCCAGGACCCTCGGGAAGGAGAACGGTTCACGTTTTGTCCACGTTCGGGAAGGCTTTCTACTCGGATCTGCTGTGTGTGCCCCCGATGTTGATCGAGCATGGTTTTGCCGTGGCCGTAGAAGAGAGGATGCAATTCTAGTAGTGCAGCTTCTCAGTTGGCGGCTCCGTCGAGCGGGGCATAGTTTCGCATGCACGTATAAGGACATGACGAATGCGTTTGCGTGCGGGTCCTGGGAGGAGTTGACTAACACGGTGAACTTACACGCGGCCCCCGAGAACATAGACTTATGCATTCAGCGCTTTAAACGTAGTGTGGTACGACTGGAGTCTCTGGAAGGGGGGGTCTACTTGAAGTCGGGCGAGGGTGGCACGATGGGGGACCCGTACGTAGTTACACTTTTCAGAGGCACGTTCTCTAGGCCAATCATGAAGTGGCTCTGGCGGCTCCGTCAGATCGACCCTCATGCGAAGGAGTTGATCGCGCATTGGAAAGAGCTCAGGGCGGATGTCGGTACGAGCGTGTACGCCGACGACCTTTTCAGAGCCCATGTTGCCGCCAATTTTTCCACGGTGGGAGAGTTTCTTTCGGTCCTCAGGGAGGCGGATGAGGCGCTTTCGGAGGAGTTGCAGGAGTACGGGTACGCCCAGAATGTTTCGAAACAGGAGCTGCAACTATGTTTCCAGGGACCAGGGGCGGTGAAATGTCGGCAGTGGGTGCGGGGGACGGGACGTTCGAGCATCTCGGGAGAAGTGCAGGAGGACGTTCGGTATTTGGGACCTAGAATTAATCTGCAGCAAACGGCATTTATAGAAGTTCGTCGTCGGATCCAGGCTACAGCGGAGGCCTACTATTCGCTCGGCCAGGTATGGAGTTTATCAGTACCGTTCCGCTGGAAGCGGACTCTATTTCTCAGTTTTGTTCAGAATGCTGCGCTGACGGGTCTGGAGCCAATGCTGTTGACCGCCAAACATTATCGAGAACTGGACGCACTTATAGCTAGATATGGGAGGAGGGCGATGCAGGGGAAGGCGGTGATCAGCAAGGAGGAGGGGAAGATGAGGACGCTCACAAACAAACAGGTCATGCAGCATTGGCGTCTAGCAAGTTCTGCCACATAACTTCTTGTTCGCAGGTTGGGCTGGTATCGCAGCTGGGCCCTTCGCCCAGAGTCTCACACGCAGGAGTTGTGCTTGCTTTTCGGCACGATGCCACTTGATCCAGGAGGTACAGCGCTCTCTGGTAATCAAGTTTTGTTGTCTCAGGCGTCCCCATGGCTCGTTCGGCTACAGGAAGACTTTCAACAGGCCGCCGAGCGGATGGACGAGGGACAGATCTGCGCGCACATTGCGCGATTCCCTGGAAAACTCATCAGTGAGGAAACGATGTCGGCTCTTGCTCGACTAGACTTCACGGAGATCAGATCCAGGGAGTTGTCGGTCACGTTTTCCCCGACCTATGGAGAGGCTCCGCTCGACAGGGGCCCCGAGGCTGAGGACCCCCTTGAAGTCCCTGAACATCCTTGGAAGTGCGACTGGGAGGAGGAGGAGGGGCACATATGCGAACGGGGCTTTCAAACTAAACGAGACCTGCTAAACCATGTGCGTCGAGTTCATCAAGTACATAACTTATGTTCGTCAATTACACCAACAAACACCTGTATTGTATGCCGTCGAGTCTTCGGGTCGCAGGGCAATGCATGCAAACATCTACAACGGGCTGTCTTGGCGGGGAGGTGTCCTGCTCGTGGTACTTCGACGTTTCGACAGGTCCAAGTCCCAGGAAGCTTCGATTGTAAGATATGTGTGTACAAGGCGGGTGGGCTCGATGATCTCTGTAGCCATTTGGCTGAGTGTCATCTTCCACGGACGGTTGAAGCTAACCTCCTTCCCGAGCAGAGAGTTGTTGACGATGCCAGTGGAGGGGGGGGGAGAAGCTGGACGTTCCAGAGTGGATGCTGGCCCCATCATCAGAAGGGGGACCCGCCAAGCACCGTCGAACCGCAGGCAAAAAGGGGGACCTCGGCAAGCTCGCGGGTTCCACGCTGTCGCAGCTCGTCATGATTCTCGCCAAACTGGTATTATCGGACAGTCGGCAGCTGGCCGAGTTGACGGCCACAGTGCACAGAACGTTCGACCTCGACGCAGGCACGGGCTTGGCATCAGCAATGGAAGAAGCAGGACAGGGGTACAACGACGTATCAAAAAGCCTCAAAGAAAAGGCGGCAAAGGGCGATCAGGTCAACTGGAAAGCAAGGGGGCCACCATTCGTGCAGATATTTATGGCATCGATGCTATGGGCAGCGCAGCAGGCGGACAAGAAGGATGTCCCAGTGTGGGCGAAGGAGTTCAAGCTCTTGTGGACGGACAAGATCAGCAAGATGAAGATGGCCGACGTGGGGGAGGTGGTACTACATTGGCAGTGGAAGAGGAACAGGGGCAAGCAGTCCGAGGGCGAGAACAACATGGGGAGGATCATTTTCGCGATCGACACATCCCGCCCGTTCGGCCTGGCCCTGGCAGAGTACGTAGAGACGATGCTCGCGGGGCTCGGCGCGGAGAGGAAGATCGGACCAGCCCCCCGCGGGCCGCTCGAGAGGGATGCAAGCAAGTTGTTGGCAGAACTGAAGGAGTCGTAGTGAGAAGCAGGAGTGAGCAGAGCGTGAGTTTAGATAGGCCGTCTCAGCCGAGTAGCAGTTGCGATTCAGGGCGGCCTAGTCAGGCCGAGTTTTTTGAAACTCCTGGCAGCGTAGGAGCCATCCAAGGGGAAGATCCTGGCCGTTCGAGGGTCGCCCGACCGATTTTTTTGAGCAGCTTGCAGCAACTGAGGGGTAGTGTTAGGCTAGTCGAACTAATTGCAAGAGGCAGCGTCAGTGCAGATATTTTGGACCCGAGCCCCACCCCTGTCCCATCAGCCTATAACCCCGAGATAGCGACCACCCCCACCATCCAGAGGGAAGGAGGCACGCGAAGAGGGAGAGGCAGGAAGGGGAAGGGCAAAGGAAAGGGCACGGGTCGGTAGCAGTTCTCATTGGTCCCCACCAGTGGGCCCCTCGCCAGGCTGCGCGCCGAATTCGGGGGTGCCCACAGGGGCGGTGCGGCGTCCGTCGAGAGCCACGGGCCGCGCTGGATGGTTTGGCGGCATTAAGTTTCGCCCCCCAGAGTTCATCCTGCCCCACCCAGCTAGGCAGTCAGCTTGGCAGGCGATAAGCAGCAGCAGACGAACTCCCACGGGCCTGATCCTGATCCTGATCCTCCTCCCTCCTCCTTCCCCTCCTTATCAAGCCATTTTGGCTCGAGCGGCTCTGGCACAAGTCAGTTTGGCTTGAGGTGTCGAGACACACTCGGCCAGGCTCGCTCGTCTCAGCTGGCGTCCTGCTTGTCGCGCGGATGGCTCTGCACCGTGGACGGCGTGCTGGCGGAATGTTTCAGATTGTCCTGTCAGCTGCTGTGTGCAGCCACGGAGCCCTGTTCCTGTGCAGCTTCGCTTCTGCGGGCAGGTCGGCGAGGCGTCAGCAGGAGAGCACGCGTGATCCAGTTCGCGGTCAGGGTGCCTGGCCGCGATGCGTTCTGAGGAAGCGGAGATATGCTCGAGATGTGCGCTGCCTCTACATGTCCCCCTCGAGTCTCATGAAGAACATCCAAGCCGCACAGACGTGTGACGAGCTCTTCAGCCTGTCCGGGCAAGAGGACACCGATATGTTACACCGGGCATCGATCCTGCTTCAGCTGTCAAGGTTGAACTTCAAGACCTCGAGTCGGGTGGGGCAGATGAGTGCATGGAGAAACTTGCTCTTCAAGGTGATGGGGGACATTCCGGGCTGGAAGTCGAGCAGCAGTTTCAAGAACCGCCAGATCAGTCGTAATGCTTGGACCGAGAGGGGGCACTACCTGGGCAATGTGGTATATAGTCTGGGGCGCCTAGACGGCGTCGTCTCCGCGGGCCTTTCCGAAGGCGAGCATGCCCTTCTTCGTGAGCATACAACCCTTGCGGTGCTGGAAGCCCTGCCAGATCTGATAAAGAATAATCAGACCGATGCGTTGGCCGAAATTGTATTCGGCCTGAGAAAGACTGAAAGGAATCTCCAGACGGACGAGATATTCCGGACCCTTGCGCCGCATATCCCAGATCTCCTCCGCGCAGGCCGAAGCAGGGACCTCAACCTCGGCAATATTGTTGTCGCGTACTCTTTGTATGCGTTGCCTGATCCTGTGATTGTGGACATGTTTGTTGAATTGAAGGGTATGGTCAGCGAGCTTTCAACTAGTAATCCTTCCTTTGGCATCACTTGTTCCAGGATTTGTACGGCTTATGTGAGATACGAGGCTTTTTGTGCCAGGGCCGTTGACAATGTGAACACGTACTCCGTCTTTCTTGTGAAACGTGACCCAAACGATGGGCTCGGCATTGCGATGCGGCCAAGGAATAGCCAACGTGCAATCGAGGTCGTGAAGATCGCCAGAGGTCTAGTGAGTAGATGGAACAGGCTCTACCCAGCTTGGATGGTGCAAGAGGAGGATGAAATCATCAAAGCCAATGCTGTCGCTGGTGATGTCAAGTCGGTTGTCGAAGAGATTCGAAGCAGCAGCGAAGTCATGCTGACAATACGGCGCAAGCGGGTAACATTGCGGAAGTTGGCAGATCCAGAGGCGATGAAGGATAAGGTTATGATCACATCTCTCGCGATGAAGTTTGTTGAATCATGCAGACGCTACGCGGACGGACCTCCAATGCTATCTATCATTGGTCTACTCACCGGCACGGTTCTCTTTGATGCAGACGTCGAACCATTTTATACCTACGTGGCTCCACACCTGAAAGCCATGATTCCAAGGGAAACTTTTAAAAACGCAGCTCATATCCTTTGGCTTTTGAGTCTGAAGAATGTGTTCCACGACAAGTCCATTGTCAAGGGTCTTGCCAATCGAGTTGTAGTGCCTCTCCGAAGTATCGCCATCGCCGACAAACATAAGAGCTATATCCCTTGCATAGTCAACGCGCTGAAGATGTTACGTTTTGAGTCCTCATCAGAGGTCATGCAGGAATTAAAGTCGGCAGCGCAGCAAGTTGGTATCACCGACCAGGAACTGGATCGTCCTCAAAACCCCGTGCATTTATTTTTAACAGTCGAAGATTAGGCGCCGACTCGATGCCCTCGACATTCAGGCAGATTACGTGCTCGGCTTGCTGGTGTGAGGTGTGTGGCTTGTCGATTGTGCGCATATGGAGGAGTGAAGGTGAATGTGTAGTCTATAGTACGGAACACTGAGGAAGCTCCAGCATTGCACCCGAAAAAAATGCCACATCACGCCTGCAATTGCGGTGGCCGCATGTCGATGCTGCGGGATGAGGAGGCTGCCGCCGGTGTGTCTCAGCCGAGATGGGGAGGGCGGGACCCCTTCGTGCAGGCGTGTGTGTGTGTGTGGGGGGGGGGCGACTGCTGGAAATCGTGCCTCGTCTCCGCGGGCACCGTTCCGCGCGGGCGTCTCCCGAGGCGTCGTCTCGATCCTCGGCCCAGGGATCGCACGGTGCACATTTGTCTGGGGCCGTCAGAGCCGAACGACTACGGTGGAGGCCCATGCCAGGAAACACCTTGCTTGCCTCCAGGGTGCCCTGGGTTTCTTGGGTTTCGAGGGTTTGGGCATGGGAAGCGTGACATCCCCACACCAAAAATCAATGGACGTCCTGGGATCTCAGGGTTGGACATCTTGTGGAAGATTTCTCGTGGACTGGCCTCCACTGCATGCACAGTACCGCGCTGCATCGGGGCACGACCGAAGTCCGAGCATGGCACGGTGCATCGGGGCCGGTCTCGTGTCTTCGCTCCTTTGTCCCCCTCCTGCCTCTCCTTTCTCCATGTTGCAATGTTGCCCCGTTCCCCCCCCACCACTCGTCCTCCTCTTCGCTCCCGTGCTGCCTCTTCCGTGCCCTTTCCCTGCTCCATGCCCCCCTCCTCCCTCCCTCCTCACCCCCCGAGTTACGCTTTCACTGTATATTTGATCGCATTGGGCGCGCACCAGGAGCCATAGCGAGCCGCGGGGGCGGGGCAACATCCGAGGCCTTACACCGGGCGGTGTCTTAGAAGTCCCCCTCTCGCGGGCTTGGATCTCAACGCGTGCCAAAATAGACCCATCACGAGTGTGAAGCTCCCTTCACTGACAGAGCCAGGACCGTTCGTGGAAAATTTAGTGGAAAGTCCCCCCTGCAACACATCCCTGCCCCTCCGCCAGCGATGGGCGGAGCGGGGGAGGGAGGCAGGAGGAGGGAGGAGGAGGAGTTACAAGAAGAGGAAGGGATGGAGGGAGGGAGTGGTCGAAGGAAAGGGGGATGAAGGGCGGATGAGGGCGGGGAGGAAGTTGGAGAGGGAAAGGGATGGGAGGCACAGGGGGAGGGTGGGAGGAGGAGACGGAAACAGGCGGGAGGGAGGAGGAAGATGCATGTGTATTAGTGTGGGGTGAGGGTGGGGGGGGAATGAGGAGGGGGAGGAGCAGAGGGGGAAGGCATGTGGGAATGATGGCCGAGGAGGGCGGGATCCTTCCTCCTTTACCCACCTGGAGAGCGGAGGAGGAAGGAGGCAGGATGCACGCGGGAAGATGCAGGAGCAGGGGGATGACATGGTGGGGCGAACGAAGGGGGCTGAAGCGAATGATGTCAGGCGATCGCAAACATGGATCAAGGGGGCGTGGATTAGCGACGGGACCCGTTTCCATAAGAATAGCTGGATTCCGCCGCCGAACTAGGCGGCGCCGGCCTCATTTTTGGGAGCGCACCTCCCCCGATCCATGGACTTGGCGACTGCGCGCCAAATCGCTGGATCGCTAATCCATGTGTGCGCGCCCCCGATGATGGGGGTTAGGAGGCCGCAGGACGGAGTGTCGGTCCCCTCCCGGGCACACGGGCAGAGCGCGTCCCCCACGCGAAGGAGGGTCGGGAGAGCCTCCAGCGTCTCAGGCGAGGTCTCTTCCCAGGCCGCAGTGACCCGGTGGCCCTCCTTTTGGAGGCCGCCGCCGGCCGCGTGCGGCGGGATCGGGCGCGGCGCGTATTGTCTGGCGCTCTGCATGCGTAGTGTCCTCGGCCACGTTGACTTCTCGCGCTCAGGACACTCCAGGACACTCCTCTTCCTGCTGGCATCCTCGGAAGCCGGGCAAGGGCTGCTAAATCCGTGGCTGCTAATATCGACCTCCGGGAAGTTGTATTCGTCCCTCCGGGAAGAAGCCCGTTGACTGTTTTCTCGTGCCGCGCCTCATTCCAGGAGGGCGATTTTAGCAGCCACGGTTTTAGCAGCCCTCGTCCAGCTTCCGACATCCTACCCTGTCTCGCCCCCCTTCTCCACCACAGTTATGAACATGACCTTCGGATGCAACTCCTGGGAGGTCAAATTCTGATCTTGCCCTGGTCCGAAATCCGGCTTAATCCGGCTTAATCCCGCTTAATCCGGCTTAATCCCGTTTAATCCCGCTTAATCCGGCTTAATCCTGCTTAGTCCGAGGCCCATTCCGGCGTAACAGCTCCCAAATGGGGCTTAATCCTCCTTATTTTTTCCGACGAAAACCTCCCAGTAGTTGCCTCCTAACCCTCCATCCCCTGACTCTGTCCTGAAGATCTCGGGCCCTCTCCGCGCACTGTTTTTGTTCTACACGCCAGATTTCTTGTCAATAGAAAGGTTTTCATGCCGCATGGGTTCCGTTGCATTCCGATTGCTCTCGGTGTTTCAAAAGGGGGGGTCAAGTTCGGATCGGCACCGTGGTCTCGTCGTTCAGAATGGCGATTTCGTCACAGCGTGGGCCACTTGTCTGGGTCCGGGCACCTCTCCTCCGCTCCCCCGTTCCTTCCAATCCAGTCCGTGCTGCTGCTGTCCGCTCTCGTCACTTATACACGTCCTCCCCCTCTTCCTCCTGCTTGTCCTCCTGCTCACCCGCCACCTCCTCCTGCCCCTGTGTACGCAGCTTCCCTTCTCCGATTGCGCGTAACACGACGGGGTCTTG